>BJCN01327442.1:0-15589 GCA_018326445.1 Flaveria brownii
TCCCTTGGTTGTGGGATTTCAAAATCCTTCCACCTAGAGAGGGAATTTGAAATCACACAACCAAAGGAATTTGAGGTGAACATTCTCTTGGGTTTTATATTTCATTATCCACTCAAACATAATTTTACTTGAAAATTATACTAGTTTCTCAATTCCATTCCATTCCATTCCATTCCTTCCAACCAAACGCTCCCTATAGGATTGGACCTAGTGAAATAAAAGGATGAACTTGTCACATTTAACTTTCATATCATGATGTCATTTTTGTTTGAGACTTATGTTTGTAACGTTGCAATTGAAACTTATGATAATAATATTTTCATTTAAAGATAGCGTTATGTGGCTGTGAACAATCTTAACACTCACATCTCGACGATTCCGTCATTAAGGTTGGGGTGTTACAACCTAGGATTCTAGTTCTTTGACGACATCAGACAAAGCTTTAATGGAAAAAGAAAAGGACCATTTTTGGAAGGAACTGGAAAAGGAAAATTAGTTAGATTGCTTTTTTAAGTTATAATATTTTTATTATGTGTTTTCTATTTATTATGTGTTTAATGAATTTTTTATTTAATTATTATGTTTAGTTTTGTTTTATTGTTTGACATTAATAAAATAAATTAATTAATTTGTTAGAGTCCCTGATCACCTAATCCACAACAGGGTCAAAATACTTGATCATAGGCTTTATCCAGTGTACAGTCAGCACTATATAAAATAATATTAGAGGATAACTTAAGTCTAAGTTCTATCCCATAACATATAGTCTTCTGAAGCTTCAAAGACAAAGTCTTTTGAAGCCAAAAGACTGAAGATTGATTTCTTTCAAAGACGGAGAAGACATGCTTTCTCTGATCACCTTTTTGCAAAAGTTGAGCAACGTTCCGCTGCCACTCTGAAGACTGTAGATTATGGTTTGGGGTTTGTAACTTTCTACTTTTTACCTTTTATCTTTTTTTGTAATAGATTAGGATGTGAGCTATGGCATGTCATAGTCACAAGCCAAAAGGCAATCTGCCTTTTGACTGTATATTGATCTTGTTGTCTAGATTAGTGTTTCCAGCAAGCTTTCAACGTATAGCCGGGTGTAGGATGTAGTAAAAAGTATATCAAGTTCTTTTATATATCTTTATGCTTTGTAACGCTTGTAATATAACTTAAGAGTAATATACAACATTATTGAAAACCATACTTATCTTGTTCTTGTTTTTAGTTCTGTCTTATTTACTTGTGTTCTTAGTATCTTTTACTTAAACTCGGTTCCCTATCTGATCTATTAAGTGTTCTAACTCTCTTCATATTGTGAAACTGATTATATTGACCATCCCTCTCCTGGTCCTGCAATTACTATCAGAGTATTTTAGGCTTTTGATTGTAAGATCTCACCATCTTAAATCCCTTCAAATTCATGAATAACTTAATAACTCAAGTGGCAGCTCTCATAAAGGCTGATATGGAAACCGGTACTATGAAAAAGTCTCCACTAATCACTCCTGATGACTTTGTTATCACAAGAATGGAAGGCTGCATCAAGTCTCAAGACAGCAGGATATGGAGTTCTAATGTCTTTGGACCTCATGTACCATGTACCTCTTTAGCTACTGCTAGAGGTGGCATGATATCAAACGAAGTGGCTGACTACTCTGAAGAAGATGGGAAGAAGATTGAAGTAGATCAGAAAGCCATGACCACGCTCCAAACTGCTCTTCAAAACTCTATCTACAAAGGCTTCAAGAAGTGCAAAACTACTAAGCAACTATGGGATGCACTGAAGTTGATGTATGAGGGGTCAAATGAAGCTAAAGAAAACAAGAAAGACCTCTTGAAGCAACAGTTTAAGAACTTCACCTTCAAACAAGTGAAACCATGACTGAACAATACTTCAGGTATGTTGAGATTATGGATACTCAAATGGATGTTGGAGTAACTCTTGAGAATAGGGACATTATGAGGAAGTTCATGTCCACTCTTCCCAGAAAATGGACATACTATTGTGTGGTCATTAAGAAGACTAAACACCTCAATACCCTCACTCTCACTGAGTTGTATGGTATCCTTAGTGGATACCAGATGGAGATGAGCATGTAAAATCCATCTGGCAACTCTAACAATTAACAGAGTTCTGCCCTTCATATGGTTGAAAGGGATTATAGAGAACCAGAGCATCATCTTATCTGCTACCCTGACAACTCGTAAAAGGGTCCTTTCATTACCTTCCCAGAGACACCAAGGGAGAGCTACATCCAAGGAAGCCCATTCCAAGAGAAAAGCTCATCACAAGCCTTTGTGTCTGTTGATGAAAGCAGTGGCAACTTCCTTTTCACCCTTGAACACTTGGACTGCATCCATTCAGATGATCTGGAGTACATGGAGATAGTCCAATAGATGGCTCTTCTCACTCATAGAGACAAAAAGTTCTATAAAAGGATAGGGGGAAGTTTCCCAGGAATGTATCCAGTGGCAAGTTTGGGCTGGACAAAAGCAAGTTAAAGTGTTACAACTCTAATCAAATAGGACACGTTGCAAGAGAGTACAAGGCACCAAGGAGAAATGGTGGCCAAGCACAACCTAGACCAAACTACACTAATGGATCTCCACATATTGAAAAGCCTAAGCAGCAGGCTACAGTTGTTGTTGAAGAAGGAAGCTTTGATTAGAGTTTTCAGGTTGAATATGCATCTCTAAACCAAGCACTGATGGCTAATCATAAAGAAGCCAAGGTATAGGAACATCTTTGTACCCCAGAATACATTGCTAAAATTAACATATATAGGTCCTATAACTTAGATATGAGATCTGACCTTGAGTCCTTAAACATATTAAAAGCTATTTTTAAAAGAGCTAAAAATGATTATAAACTTAAAATAGAAGATCTAGAGAAAACCATTTCAACTCTTAAGCATGAATACACTAACTACAAGACTCACATCAAAGGTCTCATCACTAAGTTAACTGAATGTCAGGCTGAGCTTGTAATCAACAAAGCCAAGGCCAAAAAATGTGTTCTTGAAGAAGAGACCTTCAAGAACATTATATCCTTATCCTTGAATGCAAAAGTGTGTTATGAAAACAAGCAGGGACTGGGATCTACTGAGATAGCTCCTCCATATACTTTACTATCTGTAAGATCTCCAAGGTGTGGAACTTGTCAAGATAAGCTTCCCCTCATAAACCTTATTCAAGAAGAGGATGAAGAGGAGATAGTGAAAGATGGACTTGAAATGAGTGAAGAAGATCATCCTAAGAGGGGTCACTATTCTTCTAAGGAGAGGAGAAAACCAGGGATGACAAAGTCTAAGAGAAAGAACTTGATCAGAGCAGCCAAAAGAAGATCAAAGAAGACTCAAGGGATCAGGCCACTTACAACTCCAAGCAAAAACAAGTCTTTATTTCTGTAGGATTTGAAGTGGTAAAGGTGTTGGATTCTTTATGCCCAAGACACATAGAATATTGATGTGGTTAGTACGTCATGATCCAAGTCGGGTCATACCCAATAACAAGCTTAGCAAACACCAATTATTATTTAATTGATGATATGATAATGCAATTAAATAATTACACCAATTTAGAAAATAAGTTTTCTAAATAAGTTGCATATGAGATTGAACAATTTATAGGGATATTTTGTTCATAGGTATTGTTTGTAATGTTATTTAAGTTACTTAAATAACTTCAAATAATAAAAGAGTATGGTTGAGTTATACAATTAAAAGGTTAATTATATAACTCAAATAAATGACTAGTTAACATTAATAAAATGGGTGTTTAAGTTTTGGGGGGAATACCCCTTTGAACTAACAACATTCGGCCGCCCCTATGTGGACCCTTTGGCCTTTTGTTACTTGGGATTACACACTCCATTAACTAGCCAAATACTCCACCTCTTATTCTCTCTCTAACATGCAAGAACCAAGAAGATATTCTCTCAAGTTTTGAAGATATGCAAAGCTGAAAATTGGATTTTCAGCTCATTCATGGTTCGAATTTGGTGTCAAAATCCTAACAAGAAAGGTGTTTGCATCATGCTTGTGGGTATGGAAGCTTGAGGACATCTACCTTGGTGTTTTGGCCATTCAAGAGCAGCCCCATCTTCATCCAAATCCTGTTTTAAGCAGCCCTTTTGGAAGGTGTTTCATTCACGTTTTCAGTAGCATACAAAAGGTAGTTTGTATGTCATGTTTGGGTTGTTATTTCTTGTTGATAGCTAGTTCAAACACATATTAATGATCCTTATGTTTTTGGGTTTGTTGTTGTTATGAAATGAACCTTAATTTTCAGATTATAAAACATGAAATTAAGCTTTAATCCGCTGCGTTTTTCTTGTTTAAATGGTTAAACAACTATGTACATGGTCCAACAAACCCAATAAAAGGCTAAGGACTCAACCATGAACTCTAGTACAGCAGTTCTAGTTCATGTCCAACCTATCCCTATGAAGAAAAGAAGGCTGATCAGTTGTGTACTACTGCTACACAGCCTAAACCATCCAGCTCCAAGAGCAAGCCTCTCCCTAAGAAGCTTGTTGTATCATCAGAGAAGATGAAGATGGAGATGGAAAGTGATCAAGCTCAGTCTTCTACTCAAAGGAAGATTCTCAGAAGGAAGCTAGTTGATTGTATGATGTGTGGTAGTACTTCTCATCTTGATAAGGATTGCATCTACAATCCTAAATGTACTATCCACATGACTAAGAAGAATACTTCTATGAAGAAGAAGAAGAAGAAGAAAGCTTCGGAAGGAAAATCTCTTCTTTTCGGAAGCTCCAAAGTGGAAATGAAGACAAGTGGAAACTTGCATTCGGGAGAAAATTTGGTCTCGAAAGAATGAAATACTTCCGAAGCACTGAAGCTTGCTACAATGAAGGCAAGATCTTCCAAAGTCATAGTCTTCAAAACTTCCAAAGTTGTTAAAAATTCTGAAGTGTTGTGGGTCAAGTCTAATCTTCCAAAGATGGTGTGGAAGATAAAGGAAGTCCATATGACTGAAAGTTCTTCATCAACAACAGCAAATGATCTTCAAAGTCTAAACATAGGATCAATCACTGTTGCATTGTCTTCAGTCCACTTTAACAAGCCCAAGACCAATGAGACTTGGGTTTCCAAATGTAATTAACCATCTCTTTTTGTACTGAAACAAGTAAACACTAAGAGGAATGTATGGATCATTCATAGTGGTTTTTCTAAGCACATGACAGGCAATGGCTCTTTGGTTCAAAATTTTAAGAATATTGATGGAGGACCGGTTGCTTTTGGAGGAGATGTAGGAGGTTATATTACTGGAAGGGGCAGGGGCACAAATGGTAAGCTCTGCATTGAGAAGGTAAACTTTGTTAAGGAGATTGGGTACAATTTACTGAGTGTATCCCAATTTTGTGATCAGAGACACAACATGCTCTTCACTGAGTATGAGTGCATTGTTATTGACCCCGAGGTGATCATTCCTCAAGAGCATATTCTGCTCAGAGCCCCATGAAAGGGAACATGTATAAGAAGGATTTGCAGGAAACATCCCCCTCAGGAGAAGTTTCTTGCTTTCTATTTAAAGCAAATAATGATGAGCCTTTCCTTTGGCATAAAAGAATACGCCATGTAAACTTTAAAAACTTGAACAAATTAATTAAGAATGATTTAGAAACTAGAATGCTAAAGAAACAGTTTACAAGTGATGATCACTCTGTTGCATGACTGAAAGGGAAGCAACATAAGATGTCTCTCAAGCCAAAGGAAAAGAACTCCATCACTACTCCCCTACACTTAGTACACATAGATCTCTTTCTCCCCCTAGTGTAATGAGTCTAGGAAGGACCTCATGTTGTGTTGTGATTACAGATGATTTCATAAGATTCTCTTGGCTCTTCTTCCTTAGAACTAAGGATGAGACTCCTGAGATCTTAAAGAACTTCATTCTGAAAATTGAGAATCAATGTGATCATAAGGTCAAGACCATAAGATGTGATCAAGGAACTGAATTCAAGAACCAAATCCTTGACTCACTTTGTGATGAAAAGGGTATTACAAGATAATATAGTGCTCCCAGACTCCTCAGCAAAATGGTGTTGCTGAGAGGAGAAATAAAACGCTCATTGAAGCTGCAAGAACCATGTTGTCTGACTCTAAACTGCCCAACACCTTCTGGGCAGAGGTAGTCAACACTGCCTGCTATGTGCAAAGCATAGTTTTAGTAGTTAAGACTCATGGTAAGACTCCCTATGAACTGTGACACAAAAGGAGACCTTTCATTGGTTTCCTCAGATTAATTGGATGTCCTTGCACCATCTTGAATACCAAAGATCAAGTAGCCAAATTTGTTGAGAAATCAGATGATGGACACTTTCTTGGATACTCTTTCTAAGCTAAGGCTTATAGAATATACAGTCTCAGAACTAGAGTAGTTGAAGAGTCAGCCAATATGACCTTCAATGTGCACACTCCCAGTATGAAAGGTTCTGGTCCTGATTGGCTATTTGATATTGATTTAGTTACCAACTGTTTTAATAAATCCTTGTGAGAACATTTTATGATCTACAGGCAACTTATCAACAGGAGATTCTAATCCAGTATTTGAGCGGAGAAGACCAAGCAAGAATACTACTTCAGCTCCAATGGTAACTAACCCTGCAGATGGAGTTCCTATCAGCACAACCATGAGAAATTCAATTGTCACATCTGAATTGCTTACAAATTCCAGCTCAGAGGCACAGAAGTCAAATGAAGGAGCTTTAAATGTAGGAGGAAATGGTAGTAGTGACAGTGATCAGGAATTTATTGATGCTGATAACAATTCCGTGGAAGAGAACATCAATGATGTCACACACTCATTGGATCAAGCTTTTATTGATAAGTATGCTGATATGGTGGGTGATACTTCATTGTCAGATCTAAACTTCACAAATTTGAAGCTGCCCAATCAACTTGTTGTGATTTCTCAACTCAGGATCCACAAGTCACACACCACCACAAAGATCATTGGAGATGTTGACATAGGGGTGAGAACAAGAGGACAAACCCATGACAAAAAATGACTGTCTGTACTCTTTCTTCTTATCCCAGATAGAGCCTAAGAAGGTTGATGAGGCTTTGAAGGATGGAAATTGGATTAAAGCAATGTAGGAGGAGCTGCTTAATTCAAAAGACAAAAGGTTTGGAGCCTATGTCCTCTTCGTCAAGGGAAGACCACCATAGGTACCAAATGGGTGTTTAGGAACAAGAAAGATGATAGAGGACTTGTCATCAAGAATAAGTCTAGACTAGTCATTTAAGGATATATGCAAGAAGAGGGAATTGACTATACATATGAAGCTTTAAGGATGGTAGGTGGGTTGAAACTATGCAAGAGGAGCTGCTTTAATTCAAAAGGAAAAAGGTTTGGAACGTATGCTTTCTTCCTCAAGGGAAGACTAAAATAGTTACCAAATAGGTATTTAGAAACAAGAAAGATGATAGATGACTTTTCATCTAAAACAAGACAAGACTAGTTGTTCAAGGATACACACAAGAGGAAGGGATTGACTACACAGATGTTTTTGCTCTTGTGGAAAGACTTTAAGCTGTTAGGATATTCCTTGCTTTTGTTGCATCTAAGGATTTCAAGGTCTACCAACTTGATGTCAAGTGTACTTTTCTATATGGGGTGATAGATGAGGAAGTGTATGTCACCTGGCTTTGCAGACCCAGATCATCCTGATTATGTCTTCAAGCTTGATAAAGCTCTTTATGGGCTGCACCAAGCCCCAAGAAAGTGGTATGAGACACTATCTTAGTATCTCTGTCAGTATGTCTACAAGAGATGTACTATAGATAGAACACTCTTCATCAAAGGAACAGAGAATGACTTGATGCTGGTTCAAGTTTATGTAGATGACATTACCTTTGGGTCAACTAATCCAAAGCTCTGCATAGACTTTCAGAAGCTGATGAAGAATAGATTTGAAATAAGTGTCGTGGGGGAACTCAATTTCTTTCTAGGAATTCAAGTGAAGCAGGTTGTCAATGGCATCTTCATAAGTTAGTCAAAGTATGTACAAGACATTCTTACAAGAGTCAACATGACTAAATGTAAGGTTGCAAAGACACCCATAGCAAAAAACTGATCCCTTAGCGCTGATCTTAAGGGGGAGTGTGTAGATGAACATCTCTATAGAGCTATGATTGGGTCTCTTATGTACCTCATAGCCAACAGGCCTGATATCATGTTTGCTACATGTATATATGCAAGATATCAAGCCAACCCCAAGAAGTCACACTTGGTTGTTGTCAAGAGAATTCTTAGATATCTCAAAGATGCTCCCAAACTAGTCCTTTGGTGTCCAAAGAATTTTTACTTCAATCTGTATGCCAATACAAATAGTGACTATGATGGCTGCAATATGACAGCAAAGTCTACATCTGGGGGATGTCAATTCCTTGGTGGAAGGATAGTCTCATGGCAATGCAAGAAACAATCATGTGTGTCTGCATCAACTGCTAAAGCTGAATACATTGCTGCTGCTATCTGTTGTGCTCAAGTGCTTTGGATTCAAAATCAGATGCTAGTCTATGGATTCAACTTCAAGAAGACTCCAATCCACATAGACAACAATAGTACTATCTCTATCATAGAGAATTCTGTGCTGCACTCAAGGACAAAAAGACATCAACATCAGGTACCATTTAATTAGAAATAATTTTGAAAAGGGATTGATAAAACTAGTCAAAGTTAACACAAATGAACAATATCTCAATCTGTTTACAAAGACTTTTAATGAACAGAGATTTAAATATGTTATATCAGCTATTGGGATGATTAACTTTAAGTAGAGTTTCTTAAACTTAACTCAAGACTATTTCTAAAACATGTGTGTCCTAAGTTGTCTATATTTTCACGTACATAAGAACAATTTACTCTGATAGAAAATTTTCAAATGACATTCCTTAGAATTTTAGAATTTTAGAATTTTAGACATATCCTCTCGAACGACATTAAGTTGTCTTCGAAAGAACATTAAGTCTTCAAATTATATAATTACTTACAATAAATTTACCTTCAGAAAAAATTCTAACATATCTTCGAAGCTTAAATATATTTCTAAGTACTTATATGTTTTTGAAGGACAATTTTCTTCCGAAAGCAATTAAGCCTCGGAAGATTTATTTTCTTATGAATAAAACTTCTCAGTTTTAATATTTTCCGAAACCAAATATGTCTCAGAAGTAAAAATACTCTAGGTATTTTTTTTCGGAAGCAAATATCCATAAAGCTCAGGAATATCTTCCAAAGTCAAAATTGGCTTCGGAATATAAAACTTCCGAGGACAAATCGCCTTCGGAAGATTTTTGACTTTCAAGAAAACTACCTTTTTGGGCACCTTTTTCAGAGGGGGGACCGATATCCGGATTTCAAAGTTTATCCTTCTGCATTAACTTTGTCTTAAATCCATTTCATATATATACATTCAATGGTTCCCCCTCTTTCCTTTTCCTCTTCATCTGCAAAATTCTCTAACTTAAATTTACCCAGTACCGCCCTTGTTCTCATCTTCCTTCACCACAAAGCTACCTCACAAATGGCCAACCTTGATCGAAGAAACCAACCAGATTTTTTCATGCACTTACACAGGCAACACAATCAGGTTGCTCTATTGAACTCTGAGAAAGATCCTAGTTTCTTAGAGGTTTGTCGATTCTTGACTCTATTCAATTACTTCACCTTCCTTACCATCGATTCTCCACTTTATGAAGATCATCTCTTGGAGTTTTGGAGGACCTGCAAAGAGGTCACCATGGATGGGGAGAATGCATTGTCTGTCACATTAGGGGTGGAGACTGTTCATCACTCCAGCCTCCATTAACACTTATCTTTGGCTGCATGATGTTAAAGGTGACTTGTCCTTCCCCAAGTCTGTTGTCAACCAGTCCTTTAAGCAAATGGGCTATGAAGATGATTACTCTGAAAGAACCTTCAGAAAAGGGAAGATCTACTCCCAGTGAAAGTACCTCCTCCATACTATCATCCATAGTCTATCCAACAAATATGGAGGATGGGACCAAATTCCTGAAGACCTTTCCTACATAGTCTATGGGATGGTTCAGGGGGTCAAGTTTAGGTATTCACAATTTGTATATACTAATTTACTTGCA
Organism: Flaveria brownii; assembly: GCA_018326445.1. Lineage (NCBI taxonomy): Eukaryota > Viridiplantae > Streptophyta > Magnoliopsida > Asterales > Asteraceae > Flaveria > Flaveria brownii. Next base: position 10,116 of record BJCN01327442.1, read on the forward strand.
AACTTGGTCTCCTTAGAATATTACATGTTCCCTAGATATGTCCAGCACATTCTTAACTGTGAACTGGGCTCACAGTTAATGGAAACATGTAATGTTCTAAAAATGTGACAGATGAAGCCCGACATCTTCAAGACCATGAGAAAGCCTACTGTGGGCTTCTGAGGGGTAGAAACAGCCCTTGTTCCAAAAATGTTAGAGCTCATTACTCAAGATGAGCAATATACAACATTCATAAAAACCATATTTATCTTGTTCTTGTTCTTAGTTTTGTCTCATTACTTACTTGTGTTCTTAGTATCTTTTACTTAAACCTGCTTCCCTATTTGATCTGTTAAATGTTTTAACTCTCTCCTTATTGTGAAACTAATTATATTGACCATCCATCACCCGGTCCTGCACATTCTTTTAGATAAATATCCTTTTTATTTAAGATTAAATGTAACCGACCACTTTTTATTTACAGATTACATTCTATATCCTGTGGGCCGAATAATGATACAAAAGCTAAAGTGGCGAAGTGGATAAAGAGCTTGACTTTCTTGGAACCATCCGCTGTTCGATTCTTCGTTATTTATCCTTTCCTTTTTTTCATTTATTTTATTTTATTTTTGCATATAACACTCGTGATGAGTTGTCGTGTTACTTTAATTCAAATTTGTTTAGGAATTTTCCGAAATCAACTGAGTCGTGTTTTGCTGCAACACGTGAGGGCATAATAAAAGTCAGTGGCAAAAGACCACCGGTAATTGAACCTCGCCAAATTAATTTTGACATTTTGATTCCCACAACTTTTTAAAACTTTAAAATATATCACTTTGACCCTCTCAGGTTTTTTAAATTTTGGGGTACCCTCTATGCATTTTTACTTAAAACAACTAATTTCTTACGTTGTTTTATGTATGTGTCAATATGAATTCGAGTTCGTCTAAGTTTTTAACGTATATTTTATTTGAAAACCGGCCGAGTCACGTATAAAACATTTCCGTGCTTATTTTTAAGTACATTTTAAGTTGGTCTATGTTTCAACGTCAATTTCCTTTCGAAACAATTCGGGTCATATATAATACGTTTTCATTTGATGTTATAAATTTGAGTTACTTTACGTTTCGATATAAATTTAGTTTGCAAATGAGTTGGGACATTATAGTCTATACTTTATCACGCTACATACAACGTTGTTGCACGTGCTTTTTTTATGTACGTTTCAACGTGAGTTTTGTTTGGAGTCACGCCATAGTATATATGTCCATTTGACGTATAAATTCGAATCATTCTACATTTTGACAGAATTTAGTTAGGAAATTAGTCACGTCGATTGTAATCTAATAATTTATTGCACCGGAGGATATGCCGCCGTTGCAGCGCGGCGGGTAAAAAACAAGTTTTATCCGCATTTTGCAAAACGCATGAGATAAAACCATTATTTTAGATAAATATCCTTTTTATATAAGACTTGAGTTTTAGGTACAATTACTCATTTACCAATCACAACGTAACCTAACCATACCAACGTGTGTTATTATAGTGTGACTCTCAAAGACTCAAATGACTGACGATTAAAGATTTAAAGTCATATTGTAAACTCGACATATATTTACGACTAGGACTAGTGGGTTGTGCGCTCGCTGCTAAAACAATATGTCTATTGGAAAAAGCAAGAACGAGAAACGTTATGAAAAGAACTTAAATAATGATAATAAATACATGTAGACATAATAATTCCAGTACTACCTTTCTTTCGTTAATAAATAACTTTTACATGCATGGTTTGTAGTTTCTTTTATGCCCTTTAAAGCTATTTTGAGGTGATTTTATAGAAAGGGGTAACTTTCTAAAATAGTAACCAACTTTTAAAAATGTTCTAATTAGGTAACTTAAGTTTTAAAAGTATTCCAATTAGGTCACTCAGTTTTTATATTTTATATAAATTAAAAGTCTTAACATGTCTTTTAGCATGTTATACTTTTTGTTTCAATTAGAAAAAAAAATTCTATCTTTTGAAAGTGATATGAAACGTTGATATAAATTTTAATTACTTTCTTTTAATTTTTTCATAATTAAGATGTTTTTTTTATTTATTAATATAATTTTATATATTGAAAATTCTGACACTCTCATCTTCTCCACTGTTACTTTCTTGACATGAGAAAAATTAATGATTACTGGATTTGATCGTTTAGTGGTCCAATTTAAAAAAATTATACATGAGTGACTAAATTAGAATACTTTTGAAACTTAATTACCATTCTGTGATTTTTCCCTTAAAGAAAATATATAAACTTGATACCCTTGTAAATTGTCACAGCTCTAAAACAAATACATAACGTCTGATCTTAAAAGTAGACAATAAACATGTTATAAACCATAAAGCTAAGCATTTTAAGGAAAAAACACCATTTGGGGCATCCATTTCGAAGTTGGAACCACAATCTAAGCTAGCATCCATTTGTAACAATCAATCCAACTTGGGTTGGTTTTGAGTTTTAACTTTAGTTGTGTACCCAAGACCAGACTGTAAGCATTATCTTTGTATTCCTTGGCTATGACACAGATGGGTTTTACTCTGTCATCTACAATTTAAACAAAACCAAGAAATGTTCACTTTAATGTGGGTTTTTGCCTCATCTTACTAAACTGTACATCACCGTTAAGAACCGAGCCTATAAATTTCTCAACTTCCTCGAAAGTTATATCTCCTGTAAATGCTGAGAACTTGGATTTACGGGGCTTGTAGGCGATCAAGAGCCGGTCTGATGATTTAAACCCTGATTTGTCGAATGCGTATAAAAATGAGGATTGACTTGAAGCATCCAAAAGACCATAAGAAACTGAATCCCTCGGGTTCCTTACCAGCGACTTTTGCGACACCTGAATTCACATTCACATATACCAGAAAAACATATTAACACATGGGTTAACAAAAGCCATTTTATATGAAAGTCAATTTTGGAGTAGAAATCTTCATTCATTTGATTGTCAACCCTCATACAAAAGTACACATTAGGAGACAACTAATCCATACAAGGAGCTTGTATCTAACATATACTATTTCTATCTATTGACAAATATATTTTCGACCTAATAAGTGCAACTGTAACACCATTTACTTATGAATGGGAAGATTTGGATTATATTCTGATCTTTAATGGGTCCAACGGGTAAATGAGTCAAATCAGTGAAGCAACTGAAATGTTGCCCCGAGTGTTTGTTAAATGCATTCACTTTAAAATTGAGAATATTGGATTCTTATTGTACTCATTTATAGTCATACTTAGCACATTAACAATTTTATAAAAGTTTAAATTGTCTGGACAATAAGCGTCCAGCCTCCCAAACCTTTACATGTCATAATTACCAATTTCAACCTGACCTCTTATACCCCATCACCAAGTATGCTAAATCTAAGAGAACTTGATAAGGATAAGACTGGTAAAGGATAAAAGACAGTAAGTTTACTTACAGATGAGAGTATGGTATGAAGTTTTTCCCTTCCTTTAAAGGATCTGAAGACGCCGATAATGCAAACTGGTGTTTTTTCCCCACAGATTGCATCGAAATTTGTGGCCGTCAACATAGGAACCACCAGTTCTTTATCTGAATTTGAGTCGGCCTTAGGCTTCTTACTATGAGATGAAGCTCCTATCTTCTTGTTCTTTTTCTCAAAATCATCTAGTAACCAACTAAATTCCCTAATTGTCGATTTCATATCTTTCACATGGATACCCGTTTTCAGAATCTGCTTCCCCCCATTTGATAGCCAACCAACTACAGCTGGAACTTCATTAACACCTAGTATTTTTGCTGCTGGATCTGAAACATCTTGGACCTTGAAGAAAACTTTTTCATGTCAATTACTCAATTCATCTAAGAATTAGAATAGGTAACAATAATTCTCTAATTATCCTTGAAACATCGTTAGGAAATAAGTATTCAGGGTGTTTGGATGTGCATTGAGAGTAATTTTTTAATATAATGAGTAAAGGAGTGTCTGGGTGTTCTTTTTGATATATAGTGTTAAAAAATCAGGTGTAGTGGGACTCACTGAATGATTTGAAAACTATGACTATTTAAGAAATCATTAATAATAAAACATCAATGACATGTTCTTGTAAAAAGTAGAGACACTTCATCAATGGAAATATTAGCCTAAAAAATTAGGTAATCAGTTGGCCGGAATGGGACTGATTATTTGACCCCTAAACAATCATATGACCAAAAGCAAAATCCATCCAACAAGAAATTAAAAACTAACTATTGCACCTTACCAAGGAAACTTAATGAATTTTAAAACTTAGTTCTCGCAGTAAAATAAATAAAAAGATTGGCGGTCCAGGTTGGTTAATTACCTGTGTATGATAGAAGACAAAACGTTTGCGGTACAAGCCACTAAGGGCACGCCATATAACAGGGGTATCCTTTTTAGTAGAAAGAAGCATGACTTTAGGTAAAGATTCCACAGTCCTAGATTCTGCCTCAAACTGGGCCCACATGACACGTTTTGAGAACTTTGGCATATGATCTTGAACAAATGACTTCAACTCTTTAACAGTTACATCACCAGTGTACTCGAGCAATGAACCAATTTCAATTGTTTTGTATGAATAAACATAGACGCGAGGTCGATTCCTAGGGTAAATACCAAGTTCCTTACACAAAGATGATTCTGCTTCACAATTCACACTTCCAACCTGGTAATTTCAGATAACACAGATGTTACTACAGGCACTATTCAACTTTAAACCGAAAAAAGTAAAGGGATTTTGGATGTCTGCCTCCAAATAAATATAAAAAACAAAAAAATTAAAGATGATTAGAAGTGTGTTTTTTTACATGATAATGTGATATTAGTGAACATTACCAAATGATCAGCTGCAATATAACAGACCATACAAGATAGTGTTGGATGTGATTTTGCTATATGACGTTGTAATAGTCTAATGCTTGACATATATGATTATTAAATAGAAGTAATAAACAAAATGACCAAAAGAGATTAGGGTGAGAAGGCAGTAAATTGGTAATCTTGCAGATGATATGAAACTGATGATCTGACCCTTAAATAATCAGATAATCGGTTCAAAACCTTTTTGTCCAAAAGCTAAAACAGAAGTTTTAGACAAGCAGTTCCAAAAGCACAAATCCAAACAACAACATACATAATAAGATAATCACCTCTAAAGCGCCTTTTAGCGAGCTAGCAACTTCCTCTATGATGGATTCATAATGCTTCATCCCTTTCATTAATGGAGTGTAAGATAATAAAAGCCAAGTGATTCCTTTATCAATTACTCGCTTCTTATATATCTGAGAATTAATAGATATAATGCTGCTCTTAGGAGAACTCCGAGGACCTGAATGTGACCCTCCTGAACTACCAAACTGACTCCCACCACCACCCATGCCGCCGCCGCCCCCAAAAAAGTTTGAAAAAACATCACCTATATCAAAACCAAATGAACTCCCACCGCTATTTC
>BJCN01327444.1:0-12149 GCA_018326445.1 Flaveria brownii
ATATATATGCAATTACCGATATCTCACCGATATATCACCGCGAGAACCGATATATCAAATATCAGTCGGTGACCGATATCCGATATTTCACCGATTTAACTGCTTAGCGTAGCGAATAGCGGTAAATAGCGCCCACTATTTTTGTGTTTAGCAATAAGGTAGTAGAAAATTTAATAAATGTTTTACATTCAACAAACTAACATTTATAGCGATAAAGCAGTAAAAAATATAAGCAAACATCACCAAAATAGCTAAAATACTCTATTTGGGTCAATTTTATATTTATAAAAAATAAATTAAAAAAATTAAAAAACACTACAGCTCCCTATTTGGTCGCAAAACACAAATAGTGGGAAATAGCTATACGCCATGTAGTGCGCTATAGTAGGAGCTATAGGCGCTATTGACAACAAGGGTTTGGGTGTTTTCCTACAATGCAAACAAAGTAATCAAAGGTACCTAAGGTGTCCCCCTAGGCGCCCAGGCTAAGTGAGGTGGAGGCGTGGAACAAACCACCTTGAGTGCAGCAAGGCGCAAAGGAGCACTGAACCGGATAAAACCCGGCCTGAACCAGCAAAAAACCAGTCTGAACCGGCCATAAGTACTTTCAAACGGTCTGAACCAGCCAAAAACCAGTCTAAAACAGCCTAAAACATCGAAAAGAAGTCCAAAAACAGCTAAAACAGCATGGACCAGACACTCGCCTAGCCTATCTCGGGCGTGCGCTTTTGAAGTGCCTCATGCCTAGGCTACAAACTCACCCTTTGCACCTTGAGTGTGCCTTTAACCTTTAACTACTATGCATGTAAAGTTACAGTAATCACGATTAATGGTTTTGAGGATATGACAGATTCTAGTTATTTGAAAGTAACAAAAAAAACAATAAAAAAGGTAAATTAAGAGCAGATAACCAACCTTGCTCATAACATTTAAAAATTAGTTTGTTGCCAATGGTACCAAACTGATAATTTCATTATAAAATTATTGAATAATCACTTTTGTAAACCAAATCCAAGCACCCCCTAAACTCAAACTTCCAGCAATCAAAATGTAGGCCCCAAATTGTTTAACTTTGGATTCCCTATTTCAATATATAATTCCAAATCAAACAAAAGAGGGCCCCGAATTGTTCTCTTCCTACAATTTCCATTGACCAATTTTCACCTTTTTCTACTGTCATAAACCCTAAATTCCAAAACATGTACTGAAATTCAAACACAAATAAATCAGTGGGTTCCATTCTACATCAATTATTATCCCATATTACTCACAAATCACCTCACATAATTGTTAACATCTATATCAATTTCCATATGCATATTGTTAATTACTGAAAAATCATAAAATAATTATAGTACCTTGCACTGGGGGCTCGAGGGGGGATTTCAACTTCAAATTCAACAGGAAGCCCTAAAAACCCATGAAACCGATCAAACGTAACATGGGTCAAATGCTGCACATTAGTCGGCCAACCGATTTCCATCTGACGAAACATCGATTTGGGTTCATCTATCCGATCATCAACTCTACAAGCCGCCATTGATCTTCTAAAAGCAGCTAGAATCAACTCCAGCAGTGATAGTTGACTGTCTCCTTCCTTCGAAGACCCATCTTTTGTCGGTCGGTTTACACCATCGCCGCCGCAAACGCCGCCGCATACGCCGCCGCAGCCCGCCCCTCTTGCTACCACCACCATTTGCGTCATATCATGGATCGTTTTTGTTCGAATTTGTGCATAAATGGGTGTGATTTTGAGTGGAATTTGAAAGATTTTGAAGGGGTTTTGTGGGTTTATCTTAATCGAAGAAGAAATGAAGTTGGTTTGAAATTGCAACCACCTTATTTCTTGCCGACCACTTTTTTTTCAAATGTTTTGTTAATTCATCCTCTATTTGACTATTTTTCTTTACATGTGGAATCTTTCCTTTTTAATATGTTTAGAACAATACCAGATATTAAATCAGTCGTGTGTTAAATAAGTCAGTTTTATCGTTTTACTGGTCGATAGCTAACGTTGATGTCAAATATTTATAATATTATTTTTGATTTTTTTAGTTTTATCTATTGGTTAAACGATATATACGTTTCTTGTTGCATCTCGTGGGGCATGACTACTCGTGTATGTAATAAGTCATTGAATTTTAAGAACTTATAGAAGCTACTGATTGATAGTTTTATATTTTTTGCAAAAGGTAACAAATGTAATCGATGAAAAAAGTGAAGGGGTTTATTTGTAACAATATGATAAGAAATTAAGTTAGAAAAATCACATCAATATATCCGATTAATAAACACTTACGGCTCATCTCCCATAAAGTTATATTACTAGATAACATGAAAAAGAAAATACAAAACTATAGTTAAAACTGATGTTTTTTTTTCTAGAAAATGATAACAGAAAAAGGTTTTACTAATTTAAAAAGCATATTATTGTGTGTAATCAGTATTTGTTATGAGTCTGTGTTATTCTTGATTAGAGTATGTAACAACTAAAAAGGTCTAAAACAAAGCGGAAGTGAAGGAAACAACGGTACTAAATCAACCAATGTTGTTTACTTTGCTCACCACAATAAGAATACACTAAAATATACAAAATATAAAAACCGGCACCACAAACCAACCAATATTGTTTACTTTGCTCATATGTAACTCGCATATTTGTTTGTGGTTGCACGCGCTGAAACTTTCAAGGCTATCACCCATCCTAGGATTAGTTCCACCCAACTACGCAAGACTACGAAACTTTCTTCTCGTCCACAATATCTAAAATGAATTGATGATATTTAAGACTGAACATTCCTTGTGGTTTTATATCTTTCATGTGGCTAGAATAGAACATTGCATGCTTTGCCTAAAATGTTACAAACACCCCGGACTTATCGTCCTCAATAGACTACATAAGAAGAGTGACTCAGACATTACTTCTAATATTTGACCTCTCACATAAACACATGTCGTTCGTTTTGCCTTAAGAAGCTCACAAATTTACTTTTTGTTGTCGGAGTGAATTCTCAATATATCACTCATCCTATGACGGTTTCCACTCAAGCACGCTTACCATCGAGTAATCTTCTCATTCATAGACATTGCACCCAAACACTTGTAATATTTGAGGTGGACGTTCCTTATAACTCAGTATCTCTCTTATGACTCAGTATCTCTCTTGTGGACAAAATAAAATGTTCTGACTTACGTAACGTGTCACACGAGAGCTCAAAAGTTCTTTTAGCATCTATATCATACAATATCAAAAATGAAAAGTTTCAGATGTGGTTCCAAGCTTATGTGTTCATATCTGATTATACAAATTGACATGATTATCGTACATTAGGAGGCGGACGCGTACTTTAAATGAACCGCAAAATTTGTTTTAGAAAAACATACTTTTAACACGAATTCTAAGCGATTCTTCTTCCCTTGCTTTGGTCCTTTATTTAATTAATTTGTAATACACATCTAAACAATTTGTATTATGAGTCGAATTCTTTACTATTAATCTTATTATAGAATAAATGAAATGAAGTAATTAAATAAAATCTTAACAAAATTATTATCCATTTCAAGAAAATTATTTAAAGAGCAAAATTAAGTTCATTTTACTAAATTCGCATTTCTATAAAAATATATTGCATACCCACTACTACTGTTTTTATACGCCAATGATTCCTAAATCATCTGATTTAGGAGGAGACATCCTATGACTTTCCAAAGTGGAGGTTATGGGTTGGAGTCTCACTAGGTGCAATATGTTTCAAGTGGACCAAGGGTTTTACCATAGTTGGCCTTTAGGTGGTAGGTTTCCCTTGGTATGGTGGGCGAGCCGGGTCACCAGCGCTGTCTGTGTTTGCAGGCGTGGGTGGCCTTCCCCCAATGGGTTTACCCGGATGACCGGGCTTAAAAATTATTTGTTGGCCGTTAAAAAAACCAGTTTTATACGTGTTTTGGAACATTCAATAAGAAACGCATATAATACTATGGAAATTTGGTTGACTTTTACATTAAAATACAACGTCATTAATTATAAGAATCTTTATACTATAATAAAAGAGTAACTTGACATGCCACGTGGCAGCATCACAACCATCCTCATTAAAATTTTCCCGCCTCTCTCTCTCATCTTAAATGATTACCTTATTTACTAATAATATTATTTAATATTCTTTTACATTAATAAATTAAAAAAGAGATTTACTTATTAATGTTATTTCTAAATAAATAATTTTAATATAAAATAATAAAATTTTCTAAAGCATAAAACTTTTTTAAAAATATGAAATATTTTAAAAGTGGTATTTTTAAAATTTCAATTTTTTCAAAACCAAAAATAATTAATTTGGCAGATATAATAAGAAAATATTTTAAAATAATATTTTTATATGGTTTGTTTTAGAACAAAATGTTTATTTTTTTGAAAAAAATTTAAAAACTAAATTTTAAAAGGTTAATATCACTGTTTTATTGGTAATAGTTATTTCTCATATGTAATTTCAGTCATATCATATCTTATAATATTGTTTTATAATTAATAAATTTTATTATTCTAATATTTTATTTATTCAACCCGTGTAATACACGGGTTTACTAAAGCTAGTATTGTATATAAGGTTAATTTATTATACTCTCGTGAGAGAATGGGTGTTGTTGAGGTGACAGCCATTCATGATTTGGCACATCACTTCTAGGTGTGACTCGTGATAATGGGCATTGCCCCTTATGTGTGAGTACGGTCATGTTGTTGCCCTTGCCCCCTCAATGTTGTGTTGATTAGGCTTCATTCAAGCCCAGGAGTTACACATGTTATCTTTGACATAATTTGCTCTGGGAATAAACTACACATAATTTGCTCTGTGAATAAAGTTTTGGAAATATATATATGCTCCACTTTGTTTACATGTCGAAAATTAGACCGGATTGACCGATCCAATTAGATAAACCGATGACCGTGAGTGTCAATGTTTCAATTACAAGTTAATTTACAAGACACAAATGAACTAGTTGATATAAAGCAAACCAAACAAATTACAGAAAAGGAACCAACACAATCAAAACGAGTGTAAATCGTTAATGATTACCGTCTTTTTTAAGAAGGTTGACCACCACCTATAACAGCTTCAGATTTATCTATCCGATTGGGACGTGAGATAACAACTTTAGAAACATCAGCTTATTTCATGTACTTTTTGAGTTTTCACTAAAGATATATAGTTTATTCATATTCGAAACAGACGATTTATAGCATACTCTATGGAAAACATATTATCCTGAATGAGAACATCCATCTCATTATTCTTTTTGGACTCCACTTCACGAAATGAACAACTTGTAACAGAACTATATGGAACGGCCTCCTTGGTCGATATCTCTATATAATTCTTTGGATACTTTTTTTAGGTCACACAACCTTAATACAGTAAAAATTGCAACACGCAAATCCAAATTCGAATCTTCTACAACTATGAGTCATATCAGACTTTCGAAAGATAACCTACAAGGAAACGTGCCATAAAAATATTAGAAATGAAACGAATGAAATATTAATAGAGTTAATTACGCAAATGGTCCATGTGGTTTATTCAAGATAATAGGTTTGGGTACTAAAAGTTTCAAGTAACAAGTTTGGGTAATGTGCTTTCAATTTTGTAATTAGTTAAAATATTAATACTAACAGATGTTAACTTCTTTGTTAAATCTAATGGCATTTTTATCTTTTCACTTTACAAGGACTATTTTTGTAACTTAAAGGGACTGTTTGTGTATTTTAATATTATATATATACATATAGTAGTGAAACCCGCGCAGTGCGGCGGGGGGATAAATATTTTGAGGACTTTGTATATTTAGCTAACTCTTCTTCATTATGCTAACCAATGATTTAAATCGACGGGTTCAACTAGGTTTAATCGATATCCACCAGTACCGCCATTTCAAAGACCAAAAAGACATTTTTTTACCAATTGGGTTTTATGTTTAATAACATACAAGAAGACATACATATAACACAAAACTTATTCTCTTTTACCTTTAAGAAAATAGATCATTATAATAGGAGTCGGATATTACTTTGATTTTCTTCACAACCAATGTGGGATAGAAACATTGATAATAGTTTTGGTTTAGGGACAAAATTATAAACGTGGATCTATTTATGCATCAACACTTGTATCAAATGCAATTAAACATTGTCTCTCTTGTAAATATAAAATTTTAAGGATTTGAATTTGAATATAAACACTAATTGATTATTCTAGTAAAATATCAATAGACTTCTATAAACCAACTAACATAATTTATAAATTACAAAAAACGCTTTAAATTTAAACATGACATATCTACCATATTAACAGGGACTCAAGGAGAACCAAGTTCAAACCCAACTATATAAACCGAAGATAAATCAGAAAAAATCAAAAAAGAAAAAAAATAACACTTTAAAATTTTAACTGGAATTAATCTATTTTATGACTTTACACAAGAAAAGATATGCAAATCATAATCTTGTTTCCCCTTAAATCCATGTATCATCTTTTATAAGCATTGAACTCTTATTTTACTTTCTTGTTTGATCAATGTGAGGGACAAAGTTATAAATGACAAATTGTATATGCATAATCACTTGTAGCAAATGTAACATCATTGCTCTTAAGTGTCTTAAAAATGGATTAAAATTACAAGGTTGTCCAAAGAGATGTATTATATAATAATATAGATATAGATAAACACATGTTCCAGGATAATTTACCCACCACCACTACTATCGCTAGTTCCCAGCCCCATCGCAAGTCCCTACCACCGGCCACCACCAACACCAATCCCCACCGCCAGCTACCACCCTGTTACATTGTCCTCACCACCACCATCACCTTCTGCTGCTTAAATGAAATAGCAAGAACACTATCAACGCCATCTTCATCGTCATCTTCTTCACCACCACCTATACCATAATCGCACCATCCATTACCTCTTCATCTTTATCAGACCACCATTGTTGCGTACAAGCCCTAGAATCAACAATCCTAATTTGGTACTGCTTGATTTGGATTTTAGGATTTTGAGAAAAAAAACTTTAGGTTTCAAGGGTTTTGAAAAGAAGATTATGGGCATGTTTGGCGTTGCTTTTCAAAACTACTTATTGACTTATTGACTTTTCCAATAAGTTAATAAGTTAGTATGAAGTGACTTATTAACTTATTCACTCACAACAATCATATTACCAAATACTATAAAATGACTTTTTTTTCAAAAGTTAAAAAGTTAAAAGTTAGTAAAAATAAACACTCTCAAACACCCACTATGACAGAGATTATGTTGGTTGGGCTCACATCTAGTGTGTCTTTTTAATCGCTATTGGTGGTGTCTGTAACATCCCCAGTTTCAAGGTCAAATGTAATAGTTAATATAAAAAAAATATGAACTTTACATTTTGTATATTATTAAACGAGTAAGTAATGAGTGAAATGACTATTTTAAATTTAAAGTTTTAGACGAGTTTTTGTATCATAAGAGACCATTATATATATAAATACTAGCTTTAGAAAACTCGTGTATTACACGGTTTGCATAAATAAAATATTAATATAATAAAATTTATGGAAAATAAAATGATATTCCAAGATATGATATGACTGAAATTACGTATGAGTAAGTAGTATAAGTAATAAAAAAGTGATATCGACTTTTTATATGTATAAAATATCATTTTTTTAAATATTTCATTATCATAACTCATAATTAAATTATTTTTGGTTTTTAAATAATTTACTTTTTAAAAACACTAATTTTATGATGTATCATATTTTTAGAAAAGTTTGATATTTTAGAAAAAATATTATTTATAAAAAATTGTTTATTTAGAAATAACATTAATAACAAAATCTTTTTCTTAATTTATAAAAAAATATTTTAATCTAAAAAAAATAAATAATATTATTAGTAATTAAGGTAATTATTTAATAGGAGAGAGATGCGGGAAAATTTTGGTGAGGAGAATTGTAATAGTGACACATGTCATACTAAGTTACTCTTTTATTATAATAGGTAGATAATAATATATTATATTTAAACATGCTCTGTTTTTAACAAAACTTGGGTCGACTCGTAGAGAAAAATAAGCCCGTCTTAATGACATGATTGAAATTTTATAAGATGTTATATTTAAAAAGTTATAAGATAAAAACGAAATAAGCAGTTGAATTAATTATAATGATATAATAATAATAATATTATTATTAAAATCTTATGAAGAAGAATCGAAGAAAGAAAGCAACCAAGCAAGCAGCTAAACCACATCCCACGTCGCCTGCATGAATAATTTACCTGCCTGCTTGCTTCCTTATAAATAGAAGTCTTAGGACTAAATTTAGAGTATACATTTTCTTGGGAATGCTCTATATAAAGAGAATCCCGAGTAATCAATACCCCATTGGGTATTGTTATTAGTTGTTTTTGGAGCTCGAATAGGAGCGCGAGTAGGGGAGACTCTAAATCAAATTGTCGTATATAGCTTTAAGGTATGTTATCATTTAAGTTTATGTCAAGTTAATTATTATTTATTTTAGATTATTATTATTACTAGGAGTAGTTTAGTATTATTAGTATTATTATTTTTAGGCGTTAAGGTTATTGTTAGGGGTGGGCATTGGTTAGCCAAACCTTAGTTAGGCATGGACCGATCACCTATCCTTAAACAAGGTAGCGTAAATCAATATCCAACCATTACAATAACTAGTTAGTTGTATCATTACCTAACCTAGGATCACTTAAACTGTATCAGTACCTAGAGATATTACCAAATTGTACTAACAAAGGCTATCAACTATTGGGCAACTACTAACAGGTGAGTTCCTCAGAACTGTTTTCTAAAATGGGATGTGATATTCTGATAACCGGTAATAATTGAAGAATTGACTATCAATAGCATCTGTGATATGTGGCAATGTTTGTTAGGATGCTTGAGGGCTGCTTGTATGATTCTGCTTTAGCCAGTGGAGTTTGTATATATAGCCTGGTTATGTGAATTTATACTGTGCTTACTTTGTTCCTATCTGTTTGCTATGTTTGTATCTGCTTGATGCAATAGTCAATATTAATATGTTTTGAATTTTGAAGAATACTATGTTTATGAACTCACAAGTTTTATGCTGAGTCCCAAATGTTTTCTATTTTATGGACACACATCCTAGGTGCCAAGAGATTGCAGAAATTGAAGATTATGAGCTAGGTTACAAGGAAATAGAGGTCTAGAATGCTAAGAAGATTCAGATCTCTAAAATAGTTAAACTGATGTAATGGTATTATCTAGCATGAAAAATATAATGTATATTTTAATGTATAATCAAAGTTAGACTTCCGCTCTGAACTTCATTATTACTATGTGTTCTGTCTTTTCAATGCGTAACGCTCCCTGAAATAGCCCGGGAGGCGGGCATTATAGTGTCGGCAGTGGTTGATATGGTTATGGTCAGATGAAAGAGGAAGCGAATAGAAGGGAGGTTTGTTCATGGTTATGGATTTGAGAAGCATTACACACACCACCACTAAATCAAATCATGAAGGAGTGGTGGTGATGGGCAAAGTGGTGTGGTGGTGATAGTCGATTTGGTGGCGGTGGACTTGAATATGACAATGAGGTAGTGGCGATATGTGTAAAGAGGATGGGTGGGGTGGGTTTACAAAAATAGTCCCTAAAAATGGTTTGTTTAATAATTAAAAAGAGACTATGGGATAAACTGTTCCTGTAATTATAAAAAGGTAATTTAGTCATTTCACTCACAATTAACTGAAAATTTAGCATCTGTTAGTGTTAATACTTTAAAAACATTACAAAATTGAAAGCATAATACCTAAACTTGTTACTTGAAACCTTAGTACACAAACATGTTATTTTGATTAAACCATAAGGACCATTTGCGTAATTAACTCATATTAATACAAATAAACAATGTGCATCAATTTTTGTTTATCTCAAAATACGAAGTACATGGTTGATCAAAATCTTTAGTGGAAAATATAACAAAATTATCCACGTTTGAAAACTTAATTGACATGTAGTTTTCTAATGAAGCTACAAGATCTAATTGAATATCAAAGAATATAGTTTGGGTGTAAATTTGTGCTGCATGTTCCTCTAATACAAAGTTGGTAAACATATCAAGGGTTGTGTATCTACAATCATAATCGTTTTTCCTATGCTAATGTTTTTATGACTCCCTAACAGCTTCAAAATCACTTAACTCAACCACTTTAGCACTAGGATTAGAGATCTGGCCAAAAAAATGAATTTCGCTTTCTATTCTATAATTGGAATGCATGAGAGATCAGAAGACGATGCATCCGTATGCAGGAATCAAGTCATATGTCTCACCAAACATGTCCATGGGCCAATTGTTATTGCACAAATTGTTCTTAGACAAAACAAATGAAGATATATTTCTCACCAAACATGGCCATGAGACCAGAAATTAAACGATCTATATCCAAGAATCCAACTATTCTCGCTACAATAATAAAGCTAATGCAACTCTAATTTTATTTCATTAGGTTTTGAACAAGTTGAATTATGCCTAAAAACATATTTTTAATCAAATATTGTATCAGATGAGGTTGTCTTAGATCAAAAATGATTTTCGCTTTCTAATCTAGAAGTGGAATGCATGAGAGACCAGAAGACGTATCCGTATGCAGGAATCAAGTTATATCCCTCACCAAACATGTCCATGAGCCGGTTGTTATTGACAAAATAGATCAAGATATATATTTGTCACGATACATGTTCATGAGACGAAAACGATGCATCCATTCGCAAGAATCTAGCTATTCTCACTACAACAAAAAAGCTAATGCAACTCTAGTTATATCTCATTAGGTTTTGAACAAGTTGAATTATGCTTAAAAACATATTTTTTTATATCAAATGTTGTATAAGATGAAGGCGTCGTATATCAAAAACAACATTTTCATTAGATAATTAATGCTATTTTTGGTTAGCAAATTTAACATATTTGTTTGTAAATGCAACTTTTTTTTAAACGATGCTTCTAAATATGTCATTAAGCTTATTTTTATAGCAGTGTCCGAGTTTGAATCTAAGGTACATGTTAAATTTTCCAATAATTATATATTCAATTCAATTCTTATTTGGTGTGTTTTTATCTTTTGAGGTTTATTTGTTCAAGGGGGCTGGATGGCATTTCCTCTTTCTTAAAGGTGTCTTCTGCACATAAGGAAAAGATCTGGACTATCTCTGGTTCTTGTGGATCTATAAGTTCATCGCATCATCTGATGGGTTGGAACAACACACAAGATTTAGGGTTTATCACCTTGAAAGCATTAGGGCTTGCCGATCGTTTGATTCATCGATACCTTTGATCTTCTAAGTCAGTCAGTGATAACAAGTATCGAATTGCTGCTTGTCCTCGAAGCCTGATTGTCTAGTTTTCATTGTTATCAAGTTCTTTGCTTTTCTTCTTCGTTGTGTTCATTCGTTGATTTACAAACATTGTAAACCCTTTTGCTGTGTTCTTTGAGAATCTCAGAGATTTTGAATCATATAAAGTTTTCAGTACAACAACAAAAAAAAGATCATTAAATGCTAGGGAGACTAACCCCCATGCACTCTGATAGTTAAGTCAGTACTTTATACAAGATTATCAAGTGTAAAATGTGTTTAAACATATAAGTGAATAAGCAAGTATTCGAGATGAGAGAGGATGAATAGTAGAAGAGATGCTTATGAGCAATGTTGTCACGACCGGATCGGACCGGCCGGTCCGACCGGTTCAACCGGGGATCAGTCCGGTGACCGGTCCGGGCAGGGGTGATTCGGTTTTGGAAGGTTGAACCGGCCGGTCATACCCGAACCGCTGGTTGGACCGGGGAATCGGGCCGGTTCGGACCGGTTTTCAATTTTTTTTGTGATTTTTTTTTAAAAAAACGGGTTGCTGAACTATAAATTAGTGTGTTAAATTAAAAAGTAAAACCGAGTTCAAAAACTGGCTCGCACGGGCCCGGGTTTTTGAAACTGCATTCGTGTCCGCGACACGCACGAGTTCGATGAAAATCCAACATTTTTCCTTGTTTTTGCACCCCCCTGCGCGCGGGTAGTACTTGTGGTAAAATATGTTATAAAGTTATACTAGAGTGATAAGACAATT
>BJCN01327448.1:0-10124 GCA_018326445.1 Flaveria brownii
TGCATGTAATTAGAAAACAAAATGGTGTTTGTAGAGGATTCAGATAAACATGATTACCTAAGCAATCCTCTTACTATTAAAGGTCACCGTTTATGACTATTTTGTAACCGATTAACGATGTAGTACTTTGTAAAAGCTTTTATGATGAAATGAGATGTATCTTTTGAATGTTTCCGCTGCAAATGCTTATTTAAAATATAAGTAAATGTATGTATTATGTGCGATGAATGACCAGCTGTAAGCGTCCCGGGAACGGGGCCTTACAGAAATGCTCACAAAACCAGCTTTTTACACATAGTTAATGAGACTAATTGACTCTACCAAATACTCAAACCGTCCTGTAAGAAAGCTCTAGTAAATAGGTTTGTCAATTGTTTTTCAGTTGTAATTTGAATCAGAATAATTAAACCTTTTTTAGAGTTAGCTCTGAGAAAATGATATCAAATCTCGATATGTTTTGTTTTTGAATGTTGGATAGGATTAGCTGTAATGAACATATCAACAGTGTTATCAATGTAAATTGGATTTTTAAGGAAGGTGAACCTGTAATCCAACAGTTGTTTTTGTAACCAAAGGATTTGAGAACATCCTGCTGAAGCAGATATGTACTCAGCTTCTACGGTTGAAACAGAGATATTTGTTTGTTTCTTACATTGCCATGAGACTAATCTGGGTCCTAAAAACTGACAACCACCCGTAGTAGATTTTCTATCTTGACAACATCCTCCATAATCACTATCAGTATATCCATGTAACTCGAAGTTTCCATCGTAAGGATACCACAGCCAAAAAGCCTGTTTACCTTTGAGAAACCTGAATATTCTATTTACAGCAATTAAGCGAGATTCCTTCGTGTCTCATTGATACCTATCACAAACGCAAACAACATACATTATGTCTAGTCTTGATGCAGTAAGATACATAAATGAACCAAACATAGATCTGTCTAATGTTTGGTTTATAGATTTTCCTTTTGGATCAGGCTCAATCTTGGTGTTTACGTTAGCTGGAGTTCTAATGGACTAATAATCTTGCAGTTTAAATTTCTTTAAGAGCTTGTCAATGAACTTCTCTTGATTGATGAAAATACCATCTGTAGATTGCTTGACTTGAAGTCCAAGAAAGAAATTTATTTCTCCCATAGAGCTTATTTGAAATCGAGAGTTCATTATTTCTTCGAATTTATTGCATAATTTTGGACTAATAGAACCAAATATGATATCATCGACATACACTTGTACACATGAGAGATCATCAGCATCCTTCTTAATGAATAAGGTTAGATTGATTTCCCTCGCATATATCCATGTCGGATTAAGTGTCGTGACAATGTTTCATACCACATTCTAAGAGCTTGATGGAGTCCATACAAAGATTTGGTAAGCTTGAACACACGATGTGGAAATTCCAAAACTTCAAAACCTGGAGGTTGCTTTACTTACACATCATCGGTGATTGGTCCATACAAGAACGCACGTTTAAGTCTATTTGATACACTTTGAATTGCATGAATGATGCATAAGCCAGGAAGACACGAATTGATTCAAGTCTTGCAACTGGAGCAAATACTTCATCATAATCAATACCTTCTTCTTGAGTGTATCCTTATGCAACGAGTCTCGCTTTATTTCTAATGATTATACCTCGATCATCTATTTTGTTTCTGAACAACCATTTTGTGCCTATGGCATTTTCTCCTTTAGGTAAATCCACAAGATTCCACACTTCTTGTTTGCGGAATTGCAATAATTCTTGCATAGCCTCAATCCAACTATTGTCCTTTAACGCTTCAGTAACATTTTTAGGAACAATTTGAGAAAGAAAACACGAGTGATGAAATCAAAATAATCATTCAACATATAATAAAAATAGAATGATATTGATGATAATAATGATTTCCCCAAGGATCTTTCCTATTCTCTCAATCAATATAACAACAGATTTGTTATATCAAATTCAACAAACATCAAACATGGTGCGGAAACCCATGATTAATGCTTATGAAATTAGTGTGTTTGATTGTGTGTGTATGGTTTTTCAAATGCTCAAATGCTGAAAAAATATTTTTGTATTGATTGTACAAAAGCTTACAAAGGATTAGGGTAGTATGCTATTTATAGCCTATACAAAAGACTATTTACAATTACTAAACTACCCTTATGTAAATGAAAATTACATAAAATCCTAAGTCTAAGTCGTCTGCTGTGAATGATAGACTGTCCACTGTGCATGATCAATCGTCCGCTGTGGATGGGGATAAGCTGTCCATTGTGTCTTTACTGTTGTCCGCTGTGAACACTTGATGTGTGCTTGATTGGTTAAATGTCCGTTGTGGAGTGTTCATCCATTGTGGATGACCATCCGCTATGGACAGTTCATTAGCTGTGGACAGGTCATCCGGTGTGTATTGCTTTGGCTGTCCGTTGCAGACACTTTGGAAACATTTCTTCATCCACTGTAGACTCTTGTTCATCCGCTGTGGAAGGTCTTCATCCACTGCAGACAGTTGTCAAAATTCCTTTTTATCTAAAATCCTGAAAAAGAAATTTAAGCTACATTAGTGTATGTTATGAATGTGAATGATACAAATGTGTTAGTTAATGATTGTTTGAATATTAGAACACATTATGTTTGTTTATGGCAAGCATTATCCTTTATATGCATTATGCACTTGTTGAATCCAACCATACTCCCCCTAAGGATATTGCTCCCATCTTTTTAAGTATGCTTGTTATTATTTTGTTTGTTGGTACTAATGTGTGTGTTTTATTGTTTGTATGTATTATCTTGAAAGGATTATGTGTTTGACTTATGATGTTTGATTGCATGTTTGTTTGTTATGCATGATTGTATGTTTGACTGTTTTCATGAATGATTGTTTGTTTACTGTATGATTGTATAATTATATGTATGTTTGTATGATAATTTGTTGTTTTGTATGATTACATGTAAGTTTTGTTTGGTTACTTTGTATGTTTTGAATAATAACTTGTATGTTTTGTATGGTTACTTGATTATTTTATATGATAACTTGTATGTTTTGTATGGTTACTTGATTATTTTGTATGATAACTTGTATGTTTTGTATGGTTACTTGATTATTTTGTATAATAACTTGTATGTTTTGTATGGTCACGATTATTTCATTATGTTTGTTTGTATATTAGAAACCTCTTAAGAATGAGAAGGTCCAGCTTCTTCTACATTCTTCTGTATTTCTTCAGATTCCTTCAATGACTCTTTAACATCTCTCTATTGCTAGATCTTGTTGAGCTTCTTTGACTTGCTTAGACAGAGGAGTGATCTTCAATGCATTCCTGCAATTGAATATGTGCTCAACAAAATAGTAAACTGCATTCTTTTGGTCATCATACTTGAAATCTATCTTTAAATGATCTAGCTGCTCCAATGTTGATTTATCAAGACTTTGTACATCAGTGTTGCTAACCAGTGTGGTTACAACATGTTTGCCGTTCAAGATCTCTAAATTGTTGTTTTCTGAAATTTTCATTCCTGTGATCCCTTCTATGTGTGTTAAAGGTTGCTGATTTGTTTCCACCCTTTGTTTTAATGCAACATTTACAAACACAGTGCTCAAAATTCTTAGCATGAGTATGAAATAGAAGCAATCTCCCTTACCCAATACATCTTCAATTGCAGGGAATGTCTTGGTCTTCAGAAATGAGACATATCTTGGATGAAGTAGCTTTATCTCTACAGGATCAAAGAGTCTTATGTCAGCTGCTTCTTTTCCTTTAAGCTTTCTCTCCAGCACCACTTCAAAGTCGGTTTCATCATAGTTCCATCTGGTTATTGAATGCTGGTATTGATTTCCATCTATCTTCTTCATAATTAACTTTAAGTTAGATGGCCTTAAAGGGTAACCAACCCTTTCTAGAATGTCTGAGTCTATCTGAGAAGATGATTCTTCAATAACTTGCTTTTGTTTGCTTGATAGTTGTTGTTCTCTTCTTAGCTTTACGCTATGCAACTTATCTTCTCTGTCAGCTTTAGCTTTCATTTCATAATGATATCTGTTCATGTAGGCTCTCATTATATGATAGAAATCTGCTCCCCTAGGATTGTTTGTATGATTGACCATTCTCAATTGCATCAGGTCCAATCTGTCTTCATAACTTAATGATCCTAGTTCGGATATGTACAATAAGTATTGGACAAGTCCAGATACTCTCTTAATTAAGACAACATCCCAGATTTCATCATATTTCCAAGCCACTATTTTTCTTTCATTGGCTTCTGCTGTGAGAGTGATTTTGTCATAAAGCTTGACAAAATTTGTTTTCTCACTTATCATCTCACGAAGTTTATTACCTTCAGGCCGTAGCTTATGAGGCATGAATTGTCTTGGTTCTTCTATTACATGAAGCTCAGGAGGAGCTTGATGATAAGTAGACATAGAAGATGCAGGGTGAGGTTTGAAGACCTGTGGCTTAAGAGCATTTGCTAGCATGTTCTTGTATATCTCTTTAGCCATCTCTTTCATTTGAGATATAGTTTTCCCTGCATATGACCTATATGGGATTCTTGTGTGACTCAACTAGCATTTCACCTGGGATTAGGTCATCTTCTCTATTTGAGGATCTTTGGGAAGATTCTTTTCAAGCTCTTGTTTGCCTTTAATTTCCTTATATCTCTTGTATGTTTGCTCCTTTTCATTTTGCATGACTTCTTAAAAGTCTTTGAACAAGTCTTTAACCTCAGATAGGTTAAGATGTATGAATGAGTCATAAGGAAATCCTTTTGTAGTTAACTCAATTCGCATCAGAGTTTAAGGATCATCTGTAAAAAGCTCTTGAATGTTTTGGATATCATCTTCATCTCTTTCCTCTTCTTCATCATCTAAATCACTAAGAATGATGATTGAATCATGTTGTTAATCAAGGCTTTGATCTATCTCTCCTTCTTCAAGTGTAGATGATTTGGTTGTTAGTTGTGAATCGGCTATCTCAACTGGCTCAGATTAACTTTCAGCAACTTCAGAGGTGCAGATGCATGTTTTTCTTGTTCACCCTCTGGTTGTTTTCCTTTGAGTAAATAGGCAAAATACAACCTCTTCCTTTTTCTTTCATAAGTTCTGAAAGGAGTCTCAGATGATGATGAAGCTTGATCCTTGGATGAATCTTTCAAAGATTCACCAAATTGTTTGATTAACTCCTTTTGTTTGTCTGTTAGTGGGTTCACAGGGACAATGCTTGTTTCCATTGTTTGTGTGTCAGGAGTATGAAAATGCTATTTCAAAATTGGAGAATAGTGAATGTTCTTAAATGGATTTGATTCTTCAAGCAGTTGATCCATTGAGTAAGGTTCTTCATAAATGATGATTGCAGTAAGGTTCTTCATAAATGATGATTGCTTTATCATGCTCACTTGTACTAGTTCCTTCAGCTTGAGCCATGACTTGTTCTTCAATTTGTTCACTCTGGTCTTGTTCTTGACCAACTGAATGTTCTTCCTCATTCAGTAGAGTGTTTGTATAGTCTAACTCATGATTGAGTCTTTCAATTTCTTCCTTTTGAGAAGAAATTGTGCTTTTGACTCATCTATCTCCAAATCCTTAGATGATGAGTGCTCTGTTAAGTATGCAATATCAAGTCTTGCATTACTTAGCTCTTGATTTTTCAACTTCAGCTCTTCTTTAGCCTGTTTAAGTTATTGTTCTAGAACTTGAACAACCAACCTTTGAGCTGTCTGATCTAATTTGAGTTTCTCTAATTCTTCATCCTTACTTTTTAGTTTGTCTTTAAGCTTTCAAGCTCTGTTGTTTGACTTTTCAATCAGTTTATTATACACAGTGAACAGAAACACCTTTGAGTATTCAATTTCTTCTTCAGTGGGAATCTCACTGCTTGGTTCTTCTGTTTCCATCTGTTCAACATGAGCACTTGATTCTTCTTGAGTCTGCTCATGTTGAGAAGAAGTTCCAACTCCATCTAAATGACTTGATTGTTCTTATAATGTAGCATCTATGTCTCTCAAAAGAGAGGACAGTGTCTGCTGGTCTGGATTGGCTGGGCTGTGTGGTGGTGAAGGTAATATGTGCCCAAACTAGAATTCTTCTATCTATTGAGTTTCTTCAATCACAGGCTCTTGTTCTTGTTAGATTGTTTCTAACTGTTGTTCAAAGGGATTAGGTAAGATGGGTGCTGGTTCAGGTGCAGCTTGCTCTTCTTGAATGATAGGAGCTTGTTGGATGATTGGTTCTTATTGAAAGCCATGTTGAAACATCATTTGAGGATCATCTTGTCCTAGAATCCTCAAGAAGATGTCTGGTACAAGAATGTTGTAGTCAATCATTTGTGCTGGAACAGGCACTTCATCCCCATGATACAGGCTAGATTTTATCCTTGTGAACACATGTTCATTAAAATGAACATGATGAAATATGGCACCTTCTCTTGGAATGTTTGGAAGAAGATCATCAATAATCATCTGAAGGAATCTTGGAAACATCTGAAACTTGTTCCTCACCTCAATTATATTGTAGACCATTCCATTCAATAGTTGAGCAGCAAAGTTGAAAAGTCTTCTTGCTATAATGCTTGCAATAGCTGATAAACTTCTTAGAGAAGTGGCATCCCAGCCAGTATTTATGTTGGTCATAGACTTTTAATAAGTGTGCATTAAGAATCTGAATTGAGCACACATATATGACTTCTTGATCTGCTTTCTTTCAATAGTGCCAGTATAACCAATTTGTCTGAAAACATGTAGTACATAGTTTTCATTAAACTCAACTGGTCCTTGAGCATCTTCCTCTCCTAATTGAAGTACTCTCCTTATGATCTCTTCAGTGATAGTTATTTGATTGTTGTGGACAGAAGATACAATAACTTGTTGGCCATTCATCCGCTCTAAATGAGCATGAGTCCGTAATTGGACTATATGATCCTCATATATGTCAGGCCTGGCTATCATAGCATGAACCAGTCTTGTCTCTCTGATTGCATGTATAATGTCTCAGAAATTTATAGCCTTTGGAGAGTCTGGATCTAGATAAGCACAGAGATTGTGATCTCTCACAAATACTAAATTTGCCATATCTGCAATTGAAGAGATTAATTGTTAGAATAGTGTATTCCAATGATGTGTAATGATAAAATGATGATCAAGTGTATGTTAGTACATTGTGTGTGTTATGAGATGATTGAATATATGGTTAAACACTTGTGTGTGAATGTTCTTTGAAATTATCCAATTGAACCAGTTTGACCTTTTAAAAGTCAACATTTTGTCAAATTTGATTTTGCAAATCTTGTCTAATTTACATTGATTTTATCGAAATAATGTTATATTGTGCTTGTTTATCACCAACAAGTTGTTTTGTTTAACTCATACATCAGTTTAATCTCATATTTGTTTGTTCCTGAATTCAGTTTGTCCTTTTATAGTCAAACTTGTACCATTAAATGCACATTCACTAAATTGCTATTAATGCTTGTGTATTAATTGCGTTGCCAAATTGACTGACTTTTAATGTTTGTTACCTCCATTTGAACGTATTTATTAAGTTATAACTTATTTCAAATGATTTCAAAATCTTCAAAGATCAAAAATCAGTTTTTGTATCATTTTGCGCATGAACATCATGTCTGATCATGAACCCGATGAACATTTAATCAAATTTCATCAGATAATCAGTTCATACACAGTTGATTATGTTCATCTAACACATATTTAGTGTTTGATTTGGTTTAAAATATCAAATAATTTATGATTATGATTTCGGTTTGATATTCGACCTAAGTCGAACAATGTCTGAATTAAAATCATAAAACAAGATGTTTTAATGGATGTTTGAAGATTAGAATCATGTTGTTATACCTAATCGATCATGAATCAGATGACAAATCGACTAAAATTATGGTTATGGATGAACAGAGGTTTAAGGGTTTTACGCACAGTTGAAACCTTTTTGAAATTTTAGTAATTTTTCTCACTTTCACTCGTAGTTAACGAAAAAATTACAAGTGTGAACTATATATACAATGGACAAATTGCTCCCCTATGTATACAGTGTGTGTTCGCTGTGTAAAACAGTGAACCAAAAATTAAATTTTAAGCGTCCGCTGTGAAATACTCATGCGCGGTGTTAACAGTGTCCGTTGTACAAGTTTAAACTTATACACTGTGAACCCTTATGTGTGATTCTGAGTATACAGCGGTTGACCACTTGGTCATGCGCTGTGGCTGCTTTGAATATTTTTTTCGCAACGGATGAAAGTTTATTCATACGCTGTGCATATTGATTGATTACTTAAAATTCACAATTGATGACAAAAGTCATATGCTATGGACTTTGAGCGTTTTGTTTGTTCACGGCGGATGAACATTTGTTCATGCGCTAAGGGCACTTAGAAATTTATTTGCTTGATCACAACGGAAGAACATTTGATCATGCGCTATGACTTTATGAAAAGTTTTTTTGATTGTCTACAGCGTATGAACATTTGTTCATGCGCTGTGAACACTTTGAAATTTTGTTTTTGTTGTTCACAGCGGATGA
This sequence comes from Flaveria brownii, assembly GCA_018326445.1. Lineage (NCBI taxonomy): Eukaryota > Viridiplantae > Streptophyta > Magnoliopsida > Asterales > Asteraceae > Flaveria > Flaveria brownii. The sequence goes on from BJCN01327448.1 coordinate 8,525, forward strand.
AATGTTTCTCATGCGCTGTGTACACGTTGAAATTTTGTTTGTGGTTTACAGCGGATGAAGTGTTTCTCATGCGTTGTATACCCTGTAACACCTTTGTGTGTTGATTTATCTTACACAGCGGATGAACATTTGTTCATACGCTGTATAGACTTGTTGACCAATGACTTTCACACCGGATGAACATTTGTTCATACACTGTGAAATGTTATTTTATTCACAACGGATGCCTTACCAACATCATCCATTGTGGACATGTTTGTTTATTCTTTTGCAACTTCCAAGTACACTGTAGCTACAGCGGATGAATTATTTGAATGTTTGTTGTGTGTACTTCAAAATTTTTTTGTTTGTTTGAAAATTTTATTTTTCTTCTCAAGGATGTTTGTTTTTTTAAAACAAAATGTTGATAAAAATTTTTTTCTTCTGAAGCCAAAATGTGTGACTAAAGAAAATTTTGTTAAAGAAATTTTTGTTTGTTAAAAAATGTATGTTAAAATATAAAACATTTTAACATGATCAATGTATGGATGTTAAAGATATCACTCACAAGCAATATTGTGCATATGCATGTGTATCAAACTGCTGTGTTTAGGTGCTGGCTTGACTTGGCTTTATTTAAAAATTCAAAATTTAATATTTTAAAATTTTAACATTTATAAGAATGCACTACATTGATATTTCCAAGTTCAAATTCTCCCCCTATGTTTTTGCATATTTATAAAAACCTTGTGTAAAAATTCAAAAGTTTAAGATTTGTTTGAATGGATATTTATCATAGTCCAATTTTATTGCTTGAATGATAAGAAATTTTAGTAAGATAATACTTTATCTAACTAAAAATGTGTGATTTTTCATGTTTTAACATGAATCATTTCACATAACATGAGATCATACTAAGCGTGAATCCTCATAGAGTCGTTTGATATAATTTGAGAATAGACATAGACTAATACAATGTTGATTGCAGATATTTGGATCCACTTAGGTGCTGTTTGTTTTTCTTCAAAAGCTCATCCCCACCTCTTCATCTGCGCGCATGCAGACGAGGGAAGAGGTTTTGAGTGCGCAGACTGCTTGATTTTTAGAAGAAGTTTTATTAAAAAACGTCTTCCTGACATCTGCGTGGAGAGGATGTGGACTTACAACTTCTGAGGTCTTCTAACCTCTTCTCACCTCCCCTACCTCCCCCACCGGCTGCCCCACCTCCCCCACCTACTGGACCACCGCCACCCTACCTCCCCCCACCGGCCGGACTGTAACACCTGGAAAAATTTCTAAGCGAGTCAAGTAATGATAATGGGCTTGAACGAAAACCAGATAATAAATATAAAATGGCTATGGGTATTACACTGAGTTAACCCTTCGGGTCACGAGTTTAACGAGTTTGGGGTCCCGGTAACGCCTGGCATATAAATAGAGGAATCAGCTGAGCAACTCTCATTTTCACTCAAACGCTCATTCTAGAGAGAGAAAGTGTAGAGAGAGAAAGTGCCGGATAGAAGCTCGGGTGGTCAAGAATCGAAGGCGGGTGTTTGTGGACTCCTAAACTACAAGAATCAAGGTAAGAAATGTGTCTAAATTGCTACATTTGGTGAAAAAC
>BJCN01327449.1:1361-19502 GCA_018326445.1 Flaveria brownii
TTTTAAATTGTCAATATAGATCTCTAGTTCAACCGGAAGTCTTCTTTTATCATTTTCATCGAAATCATTCGGGTACAACTCGGATAATCTTAGTATTTTTGAAATGTCAAACCTACCAAAATTATCACGACGACTCAAACTACTCAAACAAACAAGTAAGTTGGATGTCACCTCGTTAAAACGATTCCCAAACTCTTGTATTTGCATATCTAAAACCGCATTGAAGCAATCGTAATCAAAATAATGGCGATATGTGATATTTGTCTTTTGTCTTGGCTTTTTTGGGTTAATGTACTCATCATCCATGTTTATCACTTTGCTTTGAATATATCACTTCAGCCTTCAAGTTCAGGCTGTGGAGTCGGGGGTAGGTCCGCCCCTGGATTGTTTTAAGAGGTGGATTAGTGGTGATTTTGCCATGATATAGGGCAGTTTTTAGATGTGGTTAGTGAATGCAACTATCAATATTGATAAAAACATCTAAATCTTTTACTGTGGCACGAACCATCACTAAACCGATGCATGGGATGCATGAAACAGTGAATAAATGACTCATGTATTTGATTATCTTTATTATTACTTTAATGTTTCATTTAGGTCTGAATCTTAAAAGTTATTTTTAAGGTTATTTAACAATTGTATCTTACATTTACGTTGAGGTTGTCATATTATAATATGTCATTTACTATTTAATTATGTTAGACATTTGTAGTTTGGTGTCAAACAAAAAACTATATCCTTATAAGCCCCTTAGTATGTTTGTGTTATTATTACTTTTTATACTTTACAACCAGACGACCATAAAATTAGTTTGCGATTCTACTCGAACATAGGCAAACCCTAATTGTGACCCGAAATTCGGCCCGATTTCCACAAGCGGGTCAGGTGCTATATTGTACTTTGTAGAGCATTTTCAAGCTTCCACACAAACACACAGAGAGATCAAAGAAGACGAAGGCAACGAGAGAATACGAAGAAGATGAAGATAGAAGAAGTTCAATCTACTACTAAGAAACAAAGGATTGCTACCCACACTCATATCAAAGGCCTTGGTCTTGAGGTTTTCTGCACCCGCCCCCTTTCTTCCTTTTTTTTTAATGGTCTAATTAGGGTTTAGGGTTTATCGTGTTATACCTCTATGATCCTGCTTGTATGCTGCAAGTTTTCAGGATTAATTATCTGTTGTTTAATCTTCATTTTACTTCAAATTCTCAGTAGCTCTTTTGCTTAGGGTTTACCGTTTTCGTCATATAAACATATGATATGATTCAGTTTATATATTTCACTTGTGTGGTATCAGTATTTTGGTTTAGGGTTTATCAACGAACCTCAATTTGCAGTAAAATTTTCTCCTTGACAATGTTATGGATCTCAATTTGCTTTATGCTCTGCAAATTATGTGATATGGGTAGGAATTATTTTGTCTAGGCTACCGGAAAAGCGATACCATTAGCCGCCGGATTTGTGGGACAGGTGGCTGCACGAGAGGCTGGCGGGCTTGTGGTTGATATGATCCGCCAGAAAAAGATGGCTGGAAGGGCACTGCTGTTTGCTGGACCTCCTGGTACCGGTAAAACCGCCCTTGCCCTAGGCATATCCCAAGAACTTGGTACCAAGGTATGCCCTTAATATACAACAAATACACCATATTATCCGAAATTCGAGTTTTGTTTTTCTTAATTCCATATAATAAGAATGTTATATCTGTAGGTCCCTTTTTGTCCCATGGTTGGATCAGAAGTCTACTCATCTGAAGTAAAGAAAACTGAGGTCTTGATGGAGAATTTCCGGAGGGCTATTGGTTTACGTATCAAGGAAAATAAAGAGGTTTATGAAGGAGAGGTAAGAAGTGAGATTCAATCTTTGTTTTTATTCATTGGAATTTGGTAACGTTTGATGATGTAATTTGATAATCATGGGAACGAATGGTTTTAGGTGACTGAACTATCGCCTGAAGAAACTGAGAGTGTGACTGGTGGATACGGCAAAGCGATAAGTCATGTTATTATTGGATTAAAAACTGTTAAAGGAACAAAGCAATTGAAGCTGGACCCGACTATTTATGATGCTTTGATTAAGGAGAAGGTATGATGTCCTTTCTATGTGCTAGTTCATTCATTATAATAATTATTTTGATATTTTTTTATCTTAACCAATGACTGTAATTATATTTACAGGTAGCTGTTGGTGATGTTATATATATAGAAGCAAATAGTGGTGCGGTTAAAAGGGTAGGCAGGAGTGATGCATTTGCAACAGAATTTGATCTCGAGGCTGAAGAATATGTTCCTCTTCCTAAAGGAGAGGTTCACAAGAAGAAAGAGATAGTTCAGGTTTGTTTTTAAGATTTTCTAAGTTATTTCATTAATGATTATGTATTTAATGTATAAATTTTTTTTATCAGGATGTTACACTTCATGATCTTGATGCTGCAAATGCACGGCCACAAGGTGGACAAGATATACTGTCATTAATGGGTCAAATGATGAAGCCCCGGAAAACTGAAATCACTGACAAATTGAGGCAAGAAATCAATAAGGTATTCAGTATTCATATTTCTTTATGAACTCTGCCTTGTAATTTGTTTGTTAAAAATGCCTGAGAAATGAGTGTATGCTAATTGCAGGTAGTAAATCGTTATATTGATGAAGGGGTGGCAGAACTTGTCCCTGGTGTCTTATTTATCGATGAGGTAATAGTTATATAATTTTTTAGAACACTGTTTTGTGTTTCTTTTTTTTTTAATAATTTAACTCGTTTTGCAGGTACATATGCTGGATATGGAGTGTTTTTCATACTTAAATCGTGCTTTGGAAAGTTCACTATCTCCAATTGTAATCTTTGCTACCAATAGAGGGATATGTACCGTGAGGTAAAGTTTTCTACATGTTGCAACTTTTAATTGGTATTAGTGATGGGTATTAGTAGCATTTGAGTAGTTTGTGGTTCAACAATAAAAAAATGTTGGTCTTCTTTATATTTACCTAATTGATATCTGGTTTGCAGAGGAACCGATATGTCAAGTCCTCATGGCATACCTGTGGATCTCTTAGACAGGCTAGTGATTATACGGACACAAACATATGGCCCAGCGGAGATGATTCAGGTAAAAAGAAAGAATTCAAACCAATTGGTATTACAATGTGTATCTTCTAAAATTTTGAGTGTCTTTTTATGATAAAGATATACATGTTGCTTGATGTTCTGGTCAGATACTGGCTATTAGGGCACAGGTGGAGGAAATATCAATAGATGAAGAAAGTTTGGCTTACCTTGGTGAGATCGGTCAACAAGCATCTTTGAGGTCTGACCTTTCTTGTGCTGTGAATCGCATGGTTGTCGTTTTTCTTACCTTCATAAAAGTTTCTAACTTTTTAAAATTTCATTACATGCAGGCATGCGGTACAACTATTATCACCTGGGAGCATAGTGGCGAAAATGAATGGTCGAGAGAGTATTTGCAAGGTACCATTTCTCTTCTTTATTTTTGTTTATCACATCTTAAGCGTATGTTCATTTTGTGCAAATATATTGTATGCAGGCGGATCTGGAGGAAGTGAACAGTCTTTATTTGAATGCAAAGTCATCAGCAAAACTTCTACAAGAGCAACAAGATAGATACATCTCATAATGGATCTTTGAAAATTTAAAATCAAGCTCAGCTTGTGGTATTTATTCTTAAGCAGTCGAAAATATGCCGAGTCTTTCTTAGACGATTAAAAGAAGTTGTAGGTTTGCAATGTGAGCAAACATTTTGTTATATTAGCGCAATCGATCCTCGAGTTTGGGTGTACAAGGGATTCCTACATTTATTAAGGTGATTTATCAGAATTAGGAAATGGGTTGTTATAATCTTTTCTAGTTCAAGATAAACAAGTGAGTCACACCGTTTGAACCCAAGTTTATGTGAATGTGTTTTCAAATGTTTAGTTGCACTTGCTGTTCTGTTTTTGCACCAAATCACCAATCTATAACTTGAGCCCAACTAAGGTTTAGATTACACCATTGGGCTGAACTCGCATTTTGTAAGTTAGACATGCAAGTCAACCTCACCCACAAGAACGATAACGTCTTGATCTCTTCTATCAATCTATAACTTGAAACTCGTTTGCTAGTGAATAACTTGTCATTCTCATTCTCTGTATCATCCAAATCGTGGTGACGAAGGTCGCCGTTATCACCTTGGCACCTTCTTCCTAGAATCGTTCATCATCTCTAAACATATTTTCTATCCCCTCCTTCACCAAATCAAAATTTCTGGTGTTAGGTCTGTACCACAAGTGAATTTGCCACCATACCTCTTTAGCAGAATTTCCACCATACCTCTTTAGCATATAGGCGGACTGTGAATAAATTTCGTTCATTAAATATTGAAAAAACAATTGAAAATACCTGTTAACTTATTTGGGCAGTGGGTAGTGTGGCGATTGTTTTTTTTCTCTTTGATTTATTAACTTTTGAGAAGTTAATAAGTAAAAAAAAAATGTTTGTCAAAGCCAATAGAACTTTTAAAATTAACTTTTCATATAGGGTAAAAATAAGGTTTTAAAAAGTAAAGGGGAGTTATTTATTGATTTTTAAAAACTTCTTTTGGTCTAATTTTCTATTATACTTCTATACTACATCCTATTAACTTTCATCATTTTAAAGTATATATATATTTTTATCATTTTATAATGTTTTAGTTTGTAAGCTAATCCAAACACTTTTTTAAAAACTTCTTTTGAAAAGTAACAAGTTAATAAGTTTTTTTTCTCAAAAGTCTTTTTCAATTAAAATAAGCAATCCCAAACATGTCATTGGCCGGTGTCGGTTCTTATAAGTCATGGTTTCCCAAAAAAATTCCCTTTATATTGTTTTGAGTTGTTACCCTTAAAGTTGAAATTACTTGATGCAAAGGTACTACATTTTAAAATGTGAGTGAATTTAGATCCGTGTAAATTAATAGGTGATATTCAAGAGTCAAAATTGTTGTTAAAGACAAATGGGTTAGACAAGTTGAACTCATGCATTGTAGATCACTAGAGAATGAAATAGAGAATACAACCTATGCATTGATTCAACTGATTAAATATCATGGCCACATGGACGCTAGGTGGATCCTCCTATTGAAGACTAACTTCACTTAAACGTGGGCACACAAAAACATTAATTGACATTGTCGTATTAAAAAAAAGAAGGTGAACTGAAATGTGTTATATCTTATATAAATATGATTTTGACTGTTCTATTATATATAATAATATAAATATAATTTTGTGTAGTGTTGTTGACGTAATTAATAAAAGTTGATTATTCATCCTCAAATTCACATTAATGCAACCATAGTACCATACTATGATAATTATAATTATAAAGGAAACGGATATTTACACACCCCAAAATTATAAATCAACATCCCAAATTTTTATACGTGTTGTATAGCTTTATATGTGTCGTATAGGGGGCCGTATAGCTCTATATGGAGCGTATAACCCATCTCACAGCCCCCTGAATTTTTACTCATAGTAAGTGGTGAAATTTGCTACATGCATTGTATATCCCTATATGTGTCGTATAGGGCTATATTGAGCGTATAACTCTCTGACAGCTTCCGTTGAAATTCCCTCAATTTTAGTGTTTTCGACTTTATACGCCGCGTATTGTGTCGTATGAGACATATAGGGAGTGTTTGTTTTTTTTTTTCTAAGAAACACTTCCTAATCTTTTTTATCCGCGCCGCGCAGACCACGCACAGATATTGAGGTCTGCAGATTGTTTGTTTTTTTGAAGGTTTTTCATTAAAAAAAATCTTCCAAGGTCTTCATGAGATAAACGTAAAAAAACATAATCTAATCATTTCTAACATCTTCTATCCTCCTCCTTCTACCCTCTTTCCATAAAAGGTGTCAATTTTTAACGTGTGATGTCTGCATAGTATGACCCTTTCTAAATCTAAATCATTACCTTCAATATTGTTCTGTAAAGCTATAATTATTTACTATATTAATTTGAATATAACCTGAACTGTGTTCCTATTACGACTAAGGTATTATTAATTGTACTATTGCGGTGATGAAACGCTTTATGGTTGTTGTCAGTTGATTAAATAAAATAAATAAATTAGTGGTTGAAACTTGAAACTATCAAATTTATTTCCAAAACCCCGTCGTGATGAACGTGTTGGGCCACGCGCCCGGCTGTTTTGGATTAAACAAGTATGAATCAAATCCTAAAGATCCTTCCAAACGATTTTTACAACTTTGCCCCTTAAACTATCAACTAACTACACAAAGTCACTTATCAAGGAATCCCTCAAGAATATTCTATCTTTAATTTCAATCAGATCGTAATAAATATATCTTTACGCGTTTTTTACTTGTTACACCCCTATCTCAAATTGTGACGCGTCACAAGAGTAAAATTCATCACATTTCATTTTATTTCATTTTAGAAAATTTTAGAGATTCCCTAACATCAATTTAAAAACACGTAAGATGTATATTTTATTAGCTACATTTAGAATTTTTTTTAGATGAAACTTTGCCTTAGGAAAAAGCCATAACTTACAAGACGTTGATTCTGGGTGTCACATCTTACCATTAAACCTAACCCATCCATTTTAAATTATACGGTTCCTTTTCTTTTTCATTCATACAAATGCTACAAACTTTTTCAACAAGATCTCTTGTTATTTTTAGCATTAAATGCTGTGTATAACCTTGAATATCAACGAGTAAACATTTCAAATGATCAGTACTGATAAAGAAAAAAAAAAAGAAACGGAACATAGGGACGGAGTTGTAATTTAGATGAAGTAAAAGGTGCTTGAAAGAATAATAACCAATCATCAAAATTTTAGCAATGTGATTATTTATGGTGATGAATCGATGAAAACAATAACAATAGATGCCAATTTGTCATGTACCGCTAACGCCGTTGCTGTCTTCAATTGACTTGTTTAATCCAATCCCACCAAATTCTCTTTATTTTCTCAAGGCCATTCAACTCGTTATAAACACACTCTTCATTCTTCATCTTCATCGACTCCACAATCACCTTCAATTTCGATATTGAGGATTCAAGCAGAAGGTGTGTATAACTGATCTATCTTAATTTTATGTTGAATCCAGTTGTTAAACTTGTTAATTTAGAGATTGAATTCATGCATTTATGTGGCTAGATGTGTGAAATTGATGATTAGCGGTTAATTACGTCTTTCAATTGTCGTAAATGAGTTGAGGATGTAAGTTTTTTTTGCTTTTTGTTAAGGATTGATGATTTTGTGTGGAAGTTTGATGAGTTTTAAGAAGATGAACAAGCCGAATTGCTGTGTTAAATCGGTTAATTTTATAAAATTTTGAAGAGAAATGTTAATTAGGGATACGATTTGCCTTCTGAAATCAAATATGGTATGGATGCTGTACGTGGTTATTTGTTACGATTTCTTGTGTGATGTTAATTTTTTCCTTCAAAAAGCTGGGAATCTAGCAGTTGTAAAGTTAAAAGTGATCTGTTTGATCTTAAAAGTTGAGTTTCCTTTACGGTGTGTGGAAAGAAGGGGGTGCATGTGAGTTGAATTGTTTTGACTTGATGAGTTCTAGTGGAGATGGTAATTAGTATGAATTTAATATGTAAGACGTTGATCTCGGTCTATTATGCTTCAGGATTGTAGGGACTGTGGACTTTTGTTTGTGATAATGGCGACCGGAGCTGCTCCAGCTTCCATTATGAATCTAAAGGGCAGGGACAATGGTTTAGGGTTTGCAAAAACTTCAGATTTTGTCAAAGTTTCAGACATGAAGAGGGTTAAGTTTCATAGAACCAAGGTTTTTGTGATAAAGAATTCAAACCCTGGTTCAGATATTGCAGAACTCCGACCTGCTTCTGAAGGGAGTCCTCTCTTAGGTACATGCTTTACTCTTCACTCTGGTACTTACAGTTATAACATATAAACATTTAATGCTTCAACAACCATAGTAAGTTAAATGTAAAATTCTGATTTTGTATATCACTATATACGGAGTAAGTATATGTCTGTATATTTGTATTTCATTTGGTTAGTGAAAATGAGTGGTGGAACAGTTGTCACAAGAGTATAAGCTATTTAGTACTTGCTAGCTTGTATGAATGCGGAATTACTAAGAATTGTTGCACAATTTTGGCTCTTTGTGCATTTTTAGCATTAACTACGCATATTTTTTGCTTCTATCACAACAAGAAAAGAAGTTATGTAACTTATTTTTTTGTTTTTGTAGTTCCTGTACAGAAGTATTGTGAATCCACACATAAAACTATCAGGAGGAAAACCCGGACAGTAATGGTTGGAGATGTAGCTCTTGGTAGTGATCACCCCATAAGAATTCAAACTATGACTACAACCGATACTAAGGATGTGGCTGCGACTGTTGAACAGGTTCTTGTTTGTTGTAATTCTTATTAATGTCGATGAAAACATTCATGTTCTTTGATGGTATGTGATGCTGATGTATCACGCCACTTGTTTTCAGCAAAATCATTAAAAGATAAAGGAAGATATGATAGTTAACATCCTTACATCATCCTCATCATGGTATAGTTTTCCACTGTAATGATTGCTGAATGCTGAGTTGATTAGTTATGTTTGACAGGTCATGCAAATAGCTGATAGAGGAGCTGATATTGTTAGAATAACAGTTCAAGGGAAAAGAGAGGCAGATGCATGTTTTGAAATTAAAAACACCCTTGTTCAAAAAAAGTAGGTCCTTTTGGAATTTGTGTCTTTCTTCTGGCTCATGTTATCTCATAAATCATGTACATTTGCAGTTATAACATACCTCTAGTGGCAGACATTCATTTTGCACCTTCCGTTGCACTGCGTGTTGCTGAGTGTTTTGATAAAATTCGTGTCAACCCTGGAAATTTTGGTAGAAATTTAACACCTTGATTCTTTTGTTAAATTTAATTTTTTTCTTTCAAGTTGTTCAATCTTTTGACTATTTCTTGCAGCTGATAGGCGTGCTCAGTTTGAGCAGTTGGAGTACACAGATGATGATTATCAAAAGGAACTTGAGCATATTGAGAAGGTCAAGCTGTTGATCAACCTTCTATCCCTCACCCTCAAGATTTATCTTTGCTCTACTATCAACTAAAAAGTTAATAAATTGCATTATATGTGTATTTCTGTTACACAGGTTTTTGTCCCGTTGGTTGAAAAATGCAAGAAATATGGAAGGGCAATGCGCATTGGAACAAATCATGGGAGTCTTTCAGATCGTATCATGAGCTACTATGGTGATTCTCCTAGGGGAATGGTAAGCAGCTTCTGTACCTATAAGTTTCTCCTGATTTCCTCTAAATTGCAACTCGTGTCACACAAACTTTGCTTTAATTTCACAGGTTGAATCTGCATTTGAGTTTGCAAGAATCTGTAGGAAATTAGACTACCATAATTTTGTATTTTCAATGAAAGCAAGCAATCCAGTGATTATGGTTCAAGCATATCGCCTTCTTGTAGCTGAAATGTATGTTCAGGGTTGGGACTATCCTTTGCATTTGGGAGTCACTGAAGCTGGTGAGGGTGAAGATGGACGTATGAAATCAGCAATTGGCATCGGGACACTTCTGCAGGTTATACTATTCTTCATGCTCCTTAACACTTACAAAAAAAGAAAAAAAAAGAGCCTTATAAATCCATATACATTAGTCATGGAATCATATGCTTAAATTTTATGTGGCGTACAGGATGGTCTTGGTGATACTATTAGGGTTTCCCTTACAGAACCCCCGGAGGAAGAAATAGACCCGTGTAGGAAATTAGCCAATCTTGGTATGAAAGCATCTGAAATTCAACAAGGGGTGGTAAGTTTTTACTTAAGATTTTATTATTTAGTATTATTTACATTACTTTGTGTCATAGAGTTACCACCATACCACTACTTTTTAATTGCGGATAACCTTCTAGGCATCATTTGAAGAGAAACATAGACGCTATTTTGATTTTCAAAGGAGAACCGGTGACTTGCCTGTGCAGAAGGAGGTTTGTGTGCAACTATTTACAAACATAGACATTAATATTTTCTGATCATACATGTTCTTAAATATATTAACTAATTAAATGCACGGGGCAGGGTGAAGAGGTAGATTTTAGAGGTGTACTCCACCGGGATGGCTCTGTTCTCATGTCCGTTTCCCTGGATCAACTCAAGGTTAATTATATTCTCAGCACTATCTATTTTTTTAAAAGCATTTCTGCATCCATTATAAAGTTTTGCATTTTCTTTTTTTTGTCCAGACACCTGAACTCTTCTATAGATCTTTGGCTGCAAAACTTGTGCTTGGTATGCCATTTAAGGTCGGTCATTTTTTCTAAATGATTTAAAGAGCACACTAATGTTCCATAACATTTGTATTTGTTAACTCATAATATATGGTTATTTTATTCAGGATCTTGCAACTGTAGATTCTATCTTATTGAGAGAGCTTCCGCCAGCAGATGATAAAGATGCTGTAAGAAACCCTTCCATCAACTTTATCTAGACCCTCTTTGTCAAGATCTTGTATATTTTATTTAATAATATTAATGAGTCAAATACGATTACTAATACTATATTATTTCAATATTAATCTAATATCTTACCGTGATCAGCGGCTAGCTCTTAAAAGGCTGATTGACGTGAGTATGGGAGTTATAACTCCTCTGTCAGAGCAGTTGACAAAACCTTTGCCAAATGCCATGGTCTTGGTAAATCTGAATGAGTTATCAAGTGGAGCTCATAAGCTTTTACCGGAAGGTAAAATTTTCAGTTTTTACCACCCGATATTCATGAACCAGTTTTGATTCTCACATTACATTAAATGATTTTATTTTCAGGCACACGTTTGGTGGTGACTGTACGTGGTGATGAGCCCTACAAGGAACTAGAAGTCTTAAAAAGTATTGATGCTACAATGATTCTTCATGATCTGCCATATTCAGATGAAAAAACTGGCAGAGTACATGCTGCCAGAAGGTATTAACTTTCACTCGTTATAATTAATCATACATTTTTTTTGTTAGAGTGCATATAATTTCAATGTCTTCATTTTGACAGGTTATTCGAGTATCTATCAGAAAATTCACTTAATTTCCCTGTTCTTCACCACATAACGTTCCCAAAGGGAATTCCCAGGTAATTTATTGAGTGGTGTCTATGTAAAATAGAAATAAAAATTATTTTTATTTTACTTTTAATAATTATTTGTTAATTTAAAGCTGTTTTATTTACTGGCAGGGATGATTTGGTAATAAACGCGGGTGCAAATGCTGGTGCGCTTTTAGTTGATGGACTTGGAGATGGTATCTTATTAGAAGCACCAGATCAAGATTTTGAATTTCTTAGGAATACATCTTTCAATTTGCTACAAGGATGCAGGATGCGGAACACCAAGACAGTAGGAATCAATATATTTTTGTTTTGCTGCTTGGTTGGTTGGTTATATACTTGCTGCTAAGTTTTAAATTTAAACACAGGAATATGTTTCATGCCCATCTTGTGGAAGAACTCTATTCGATCTTCAAGTGATAAGTGCAGAAATTAGAGAAAAAACATCACATTTGCCTGGTGTATCGGTAATCCCTAAATCACTTCCAATATGCTGAACTAATAACATTTTTCTTCATCACTTTAAAGATAAATCTCATTTATTTGTGTCCTTTTATGGCAGATTGCAATTATGGGTTGCATAGTAAATGGACCAGGGGAGATGGCTGATGCAGATTTTGGATACGTCGGTGGTGCTCCTGGAAAGATCGATCTTTATGTTGGAAAGGTACATGATCCCTTTTCTTTTTTCTTTCTACAGAGAATAGTTGGTCAAACAAGTTAAAAGTCTAGTAAATTGTATTCATATGCTTACACTATCTTACAATCATGTTTAATTAATTAATTACGTTAAAAAGTCAAAAACAAATTGAAAAAAAAATAGTGGTGGGTTAAGCCCCACCTGTTTTTACTTGAATCCATTTTGATATATTACCCAACCCATTATTTTTACACATTTGCAATGATGCATTCATACTTTCAGACTGTGGTACAAAGAGGAATTGCAATGGAGGGTGCAACGGATGCATTGATTCAGCTAATCAAAGATCACGGACGTTGGGTGGATCCTTCTGCTGAAGAGTAAGACGAGTGGATTCAGCATTCGCTTTAATGTTGTATTAAATAAAAATGGGTGAAACGGGAAAGTGTTGTTATAATGTTACTGTATGTCATTCACTTAAACGTAGGCACATAACAATACCAAGGTTATATTTAATGTCTATAGTAGAATCAAAGTGAAAGATTTACATACTCTTAATCCAAAAGAGCTTGGATACAGGGGCCTTTCCTTGTTGCTTTTGTTTTGTAGCTGCCTACGGTCAATACAGGGCCCTATCTTATCCACAGACCAAACCATTAAGCTACTTCATCATATTTCTTGTGTGTTATCCAGAATTTTAATTATTAGAATTCATATTTTGTAGAGAAATATACACGGTGGGTCTTGTCTCTTGTGCTTAAATTAAATTTCACTTTTCAGTCCTTATATTTGAAACTTATGGAAATGTCTCAATTCTTTGGAGAGTTATCATGACTTTGGTTCCTGGCTAGGATGTTCGATAAAAAATCTCTGTTAAGTGAGTGTAAAATCACCTTTTGCCCTTTCAAATTAAAATAAAAAAACAACCATCCTAAAAAAAAACTTACTCGTAACAAAACTATTGATAGGGTCGAGAGAGATGAAGACTTGCCAAACCATATCTTTTATTTTTGGAGTTAGAAAGTTACCAGGGAGATCCAACTTCAAGTTGCAAACATAAAAAAGTATTAGAAGACATATAAGTGCTATTAAAGAAATTTATACAGAAGAAAAAGAGAGACTACAAAAATATTGGTAACCTACCAATAACATGAAAATAGTGAAAAATGGAGAAACAATATAACGGTAGCAAGTAAATCATCACAGAGAAACGAAGACTAGAAGTAACATACACAAAGAACATAGGAAAAGCTAATTCAGTTCGAATCTACTTCTAACCAACGTGATTGTTTGTCTCATCTTCACATGCTCAAACTATCTTAACATCCCTCGTGTATCTTATCCTATATCCTGGACACGACTAATCTTTTCTGAAAAACCTAATTTTTTTTCATCCAAAACAACCTTATGCGCCCACACATTCACCTTAACATTCTCACGTCTGCTACCTCCATCTTACCGCATACCCACTTTCCCCCCTCCTCCTCTGTTATTGTAGCACCTTTGTCTTCTCAATTGCTTGACAATTTGTTTTATATAACATAGCAAGTCGGACTCCAATTGACTGTTGTGTCACTATCTATGTTCGTATCGCTCTATACAAACATTCCTAAATGCTTAAAATTTGATTTTTATCTCTGAATTTTACATGATTACATATCATTACGTGATTACGAGCTTTGCCACTGTGTGTGTTATTGTGTTGTGTTTCCAACAAAATCGCGTGGGGCCATGGGCACTCATCTAGTGATTTATTATAAAGTTAAATGTGTCGTTACATGCTTGTTTTTACTCATGTTTCAATGAAAATTCTATTCAAAACCTTGCGACATGCTTATTTTTTCTACATTTTAGTATAAATTTTATTCAAAATCGAATATATCGCTATGATATGTTTATTTGTATCTACATTTTCACGTAATTATATTCAAAAGTGACCGTGAAAAACTCCACATCATCAAAACCATGCTTTAAGCTGTGTTCTTGAGTTTCCTTAAAGAGACAAAAAAATATATATTTTTTAATTATTTCTTTTTTCCTTCTCTTTTTTCTTTTCACTTTCTTTTAATCTGAAAAGATTGATTTTAACCTTTCAATTTCTATTATTTTCTCTTCACTTTCCTCCTTAATGATGTTCTCGAGTTTACTTAAGGATCAAAGAAAAATGAAATTACACCTTTTTTTTTCTTTTCATCTCTTTCCTCCTTAATGATGTTCTCGAGTTTACTTAAGGACTAAAGAAAAATAAAACTACAACTTTTTTTTTCTTTTCCTTTCTTTCTTTTTTTTCTTTTCTCTTATTTTCTCTTCATTTCTTTCAAACCACACTTTAAGTGAACTTGATAAAACACTTTTTTTTACTTTCCTTTCAATTCCTTCTAATAAGAAAAACTCTAATAAAAAAACTCTAAAACACTATTGGTTTTTTTCATTCTTTTCTCTTCTTAAATAAACTCAAAAACACAATTATTTTTTATTTGCTTTTACTTTCCTCCATTTAACTTTTTAATTAAATAAACTCGGAAACATAACATTTGCACACATGGGTTCACATCCACAGTTCTCCTAGTTAGTTTTACATGTATCGATGTGAAAAGCGTGAGGGGTAAAGTGAAACTTCTGTTTCCTGATCGAAAACCAGAAGCTGTTTTCATCAGAGTTCCGATCACAAAGCGCCATGATCAGCATCCTTGCTCAGGTTACCTTCAAATTCTATCACCTTTCATATACTATACATCCTCAGGCATATCTATAATCTCAGGTTTTTGTTATACGTTTTTGTTACGATTATTGCAGGAGCGTCTCCTTGGTGCTGCCCTAGGAACTGTATTCTCCGGTGTTATCATTTTTGAGCAACGGAGAGACATCTACAAAATGATATCACAGAATCAACATCATAAATCTCAGGTAATATTCACAATTTCACGTTGCTCACTTTCGAATTGCTTCAGTTTGTTGTTTGTGCTTTGTGAATTTCGATTGTGCGTATGAATTTGTATCGATTCTTATAGCGAATTGCGATTGTTTGATCTATTTAGTTGTACGGCAATATAGGTATCGTAGTTTATGGAATCGATTGATGTTTAGGAGATTGATTTGTAGATTTTGAATGAATGATAGTTTTACTATATGGTTTATGATCTTCTTCGATGATATTAAGTGAAGCTAACGATGCCTATATAACAGAACAATTGAAGAATTGTTTTGCCGTAGGATCAGTTAATGTTTAGAGTTTATTATTGAACACAGATGAAAGAACCTGTATCTAGAAAGAAAATTGAATTTGCACACTACTGGAACGACTCGTAGATCAGATGTTTGGACCTGCTATTCGGACTCTTAATTCGCGACGCTGGTTGAAATGCAGTACTCGCGTTACACCTCCGATTTATGGAGATGTTTCGCTGCGTGATCAGTGATCTTCCATCTAGTGCTTGCAGTGGCATGCTTATTAGCTAACTTATTGAAAAGTAACTTATTGACTTTTCAATAAGTTATTCACTCACAACAATTACATTCCCAAACACTATAAAATGACTTTTTAACTTTTCAAAAGTTCAAAAGTTAAAAGTTGATAAAAATAAGCACTCCCAAACATGTCTTTCGGATTTCTTGGCCTTGTCTGCATTGCTATTATTTTTACTAGTTGTCTCTCTTTCACTGAGAAATCAGTTTGAATATTCTATCCTCCTATCAGTAGTCATTGCAAGACCAAACTCTGTTTTATACAGACTTTAGGGAGTTAAAACTCAAAATAATCAACTTTCATGATATAATTAATATCAATGTTCAACCTTAATTACATCCACTAATCAGTGATGATTATCTTGCATACATATCATATTCTAGATTAAGGAAGAAATGAAGAGTGACAGGTGATGAATTGTGTGACAAAAACTTAGCTAGAGCCTAGAGGGTCGTACTATATATGGGTACATCAAGCTGATGGAATAACTGTACTATTATTTTTTCTCAAATTGGCACGGCGGGTGGTCACCACATAGTAGGCACCCATGGCTAAGAGAATTACAAATACAAAACCAAAAATTATGGCAGAAATGAATCCGGCTCCAACTTTGGCCCGACCCGCTCTGCTTTCATGTGCTAAGCTTGACTGGACTGTAGCAGCTAGAGGCAATGGTGAGCAATTAGACTCTTCACATGGAAGTTGAAGTCGCAATTGCTCATTTGGGTGGAAGAAACTATAAGCAGATGGTGGTAAAGCCATTAGGTTCTCATGAGCGAGCCCATGAGGGGCTCGATCTTGAGCTCCTAAAGTAGTGAAGAAGAGCAGAGTTAGAATAAGAAGACATGAAGCTTTTTGTGTCATTCTTATTATCTTTAACCTTTGGTGTCACTCAAAATATAGTGTGGGGATTTTGGGTGGTATATAAAGGGTTTCTTGGTTTGTTGCTTAGTTGGATATCCTCAATTTTTGTGACATGCCACACTTAAGAAGGGTTAGTGATAGTGATGAGGGAACAAAATGATGAGTTTAAGTTGGTCTCATGATGACAAAATGACCATAACATCCCCCATGTCATTATACTTTTGATGTTTGTTCGGAGTTTGGTACATGAACCTGACTCCTATTTAGCTTTTTTCTAAAAGGGGTAGAATGGTCATAAGCAAATGGCATGTAGAAAAAGTCATGATAGAGTGAGTGGGTGTGTAATTATTCATATTATTAGAGTAAAACGCATGCTGTAAGCTGAAATCAATGCTTATTCTTTTAGCCCCGTATGAACATGATCTGGTCATGGTATTCTTGTATATGTAGTTCCCAAAAGTCCATCTGAGGAGATATTGAAATAAGTAATAAGCTCTTGATACAACCAATGAAATTTAATGTAAAATCAAAGATTTCCAACTCTAAGTGCTACCTTGGAAGGGATAGTCTAATCACTAATGACAAAACCATTTGCCGTTAGAGTGATGAAACTGCCATTATGGCTAAGGGTTTGAGTTTCGCATATGACAGCTTGGTGTAAATTTGTTGTTGTGTAAAACCAGAAGTAGGTTAGATGGATGCGTGAGTTAGCGTTCTAAAAAAATTTGCTACCTAGGTACAACTGGTTTATGCATGAGATGTGAGTAGTTTACATAGGGACAGAATAAACAACTCGCTTGGCTCACTGTGCAAGCTTAAACTTTAGCTTTGGCACTCAAAAAATACAAATGAACTCTACTTGCTACATTAGTGAATACAACCATAAAGTGTTAAAACAATTTGTGTTGTTTGTGTTGCTCTTCTTACTGGAAAATTGCAAACACATGAGGTGCAAGCATAAATGATATAATTATTTTCATTTTATTTTACGTTTATTTAGAAAACACCATAACATGTCAAAAACCAATATAATTGTAAATAAAAAACTAGAGTAAAAAACAAGAACTAAATCATTGTCATCGTCCAATTCAAAAGCGAATCAACCAATTAAACTCATGAGCATCAGCTACATGGTGATGATAACAGAGGTCTGTCATTCTTGTGGGGTACAAACGTATGTAATGTGGGAAAAAAGGAGTGATATATATATATACCTTTTCGGACAATAGAATTTTGAGAGAAATTAGAGAGAACAAAGGAGTGATATATACTGTTTTGTTCTTAGATATATAATATATAACTAATTTAATTTAAATATACATGATACATAAAAATGATTATTATTTAACTAGATGCAACATTCATATGTCTCCAGTTATTTTGGAACGACTAACTTTTTAACATAAAAAAGAGTTATAATGGCATGAGCAAACCAAAAGAACTCATAACTTTTTAATATTATTTGAAACTCTATTGTGTTGACGTTTGTTTCTCGTATGCTACTATGTTCATGCAAATCGTTTATTCCACATAAACATGATAGATTAAACTACTCTATTTTCTAAATATGAATATGAAATGTTCAAGAATAAAAACTTAAGTGTCATGAGTTAAGTATAGTTCATGATCAAATATCAGTTATTTTGTTAAATTTAGTGATAATTAGTCAATTCAATTCTAATTCATGGTTGTTTATTTATTTGGTTAGAAATGATGATTATAAAAGTTGAAGGGTCTTATGGTAAATTCTGAAGTTCTAAAGGGCTGTTGCTGATGAAGTCATAGTTCGAGGACTGTTGCTGTCAAAGTTGAATTGTTCTTGCCTATAAATAGATTCTTCCAGAAGTCTCTTTGGTTCGATCATCTTGTACATCTCAAATTAGGGTTTACTGAGTTTTTCGTGTGTGTCATCTTAGTCTCTTGCTATCTTGGTTTAGATCTTCTTCAGTTCTATAGATTGTAAGAACTAGCAACATATCGCCGCTAGTTCTTTCTCTGAGTTGTGATAGTCAAGAGTTGATGAGTTGTAATCAGTGAGACCTTTGCTTTGTTCATCTATACATATTCTT
>BJCN01327475.1:0-16000 GCA_018326445.1 Flaveria brownii
TTATTCAGCCCCAAAGGGGAAGAAATTGCTAGAATATTACTTTAATCTTTAACTGATTGGGATATTGGTCAAGTTTTAACAATCACTACTGATAATGCATCGTTCAATTATACCATCATGGTGTCTCTTAAAGGTAGATTACAAAATCTCTTGTTTGATGGAAGATATTTGCACATCCCTTAGGAACTTGGGGTGCTGTCCCGGCTAAAAAAAAATAGATGGGTCCGATTAAAATAACGTTTATTTTTTTAAGTATGGTCGTACATTACTTGTCAAAATAATAATATAATTATTATTATTCAAGCAAAGGGTTTTGCAAGAGATCAAAGTAATTGTTTCTAATAATAATAGGAGTAGGTTTGTATTAGTGCGTTTTAACTTTTTTTGATAAAAAATTATGTGTATAGTCTTTGTTTTTGACGGGTAACACGTTTTTGGTCTTTTTAAATAATAGAACTTAAATAATTTATTTAGAATAATATAACGTAATAATTATTCAAGAAAATATTATATGTATAATCATGGTGATATACGTGTTTTATGATTTTTTTTTTCTTTTGGGTAAAGTCTATTTTGTGAATCTGAAGTTCTGAACCATGGGTAGAGAAATAACATTTTTTATCATAATTTTTTTCTCCAATGTAACACGTTTAGTTATTGGTACTAGTTGGGTATTAAATAAGAAAAATTTAAAAGAGAAAATAAAAAATAAAAATCTAAATAAAAAATAAAAATCTATCTGTTTTCAATGAAATAAAAGAAATATATAAAACCTTTAACCACCCCCACCTCATTTTTTCTTCGTATTGGGTACCATCGTTACACCTACCGCCCATCAACACCCATCAAAATATCTTTTCTTCAACATCATTTTGTGATCTAATTCAGTTTAAATTTTGTTGAGATTAGATTCTTGATCTATGTGTCTTTGTTTAATCTCTTCTCATGGTTGCTAAAGGTGGTATAAAGGTGTAATATTGGTTTCTTCTTTGGTTACAATATTTATTCCCGTTAAGATTGTCATCATCTGTGTGACTCCTCACTTGTAACCGATTAACCATAAACTTCTTGGAACACGGGCTTGTTGGTTTGTTTATTACAGGGAATATGCCATTTGAACAATGGCTTACAAAGAGAGTGTGTATTTAAAGGTTTGAATTAGGGTTCTTGAGAAATCATTCAAGAGGGGTGAAAATGAGGTTCAATAAATGATACTATGAACATTTTATGGATAAAATAATATTATTTAACACAATATCATTATCAACTTAAGAAAAAGTTTAAGAACTTCAGTAGCAATTTGAATTATTGTCGATAAGCTTACACTCTTGGTATAAAATGGTTTAATATCGTCCATTATGATTTATGAGTAAATCATAATATTACAACGTATCAGTGGGAGTATAAGTTACTAAAATCTACTTATGTAAAATCAATATGAACAAGCTCCGATATAGTAGCGAGAAGTGGCATATTTAGGAACATAAATTGCTAGAGGTGTTCAACAATTCGGTTAATTAAGTGTTTATTTGATTCGGTTTATTCAGCTGTGAAGCTTTTTTAGGGTTAACCATTAGTCGACCCGAACCAAATTAGAAATAGGCCTAACCAAGCTGAATTCAACCTATTAAATTGATTTCGTTTCAATTCATTCGGTTTACTTATCTGATTAAACCAATTATTATTCGGTTATTCGGATAATCGAACATAATAGCCGAAATTATGTGTAACCGTTAGCTGAACGGAATATTGTATTCACAATTCGAATACGTTAATAACCAAAGCAAAAAACTTGAATCCCAATTCAGTTCATTCTTTCTGGTTATTTTCGGTTTCCTTTTTTTTTTCCAGAAGACCCATATAAGTTACTATCAACTCAATAAGCAACAATAAATCATCCAATTACTCAAATTTTATGGTTCCTAGTAATAAAATCGAATAGTTATACCTTGTAGTTTCTAAGAGCATTCACAACTCATGCCTTATAATTATGTGAGTGTGAGTCCTTAATTTATATGGAATAGTTTTGAGTGGTTGTGAGTAGAGGAGAGAGAAAATGTTACTGTTCATCTGTAAATTTAAGGATTCACTGTTCAACCCTTATAAATTTTTTAATATTTTTGAAAGTGGTTGTGAGTGAAGGAGAGAGAAAAAGGTAATGAAAAAGGAATAAAAATATGTTATTTAATTGAAAGAAGAGAGAAAAAGTAATAATTTTTAGTGTAATTATATAGATAAAGATAAGGAATGGGATGTGAATGCTCCAAGTGGTTTATAAAACTACTAGAAATGAATTAGGTCTTAAGTCTAAAAATTCAGGAGGTTTTGTTTCGGATCCCATAATCTTTTTGACACCCCTAGTCATAGCAAACAGATTTTGATGTTAATTTTCAGCACCGCCCCTGCTGGCGTTGGTTGTTATATTATATTTCTATGTTTAGGGTGCGCATCCGCTTAATTAGGGTCCTCCTTCTGAACTCGCTTTCACAGATTGTAGTGATATCAACATGACTACCCCTTGCTATGCTCTAAATTGAAGGTTTTGATTGGATGCTTCTTCTGTATAATTTTTATCGCATTCTTTCTGTTGCTTATTTTGTTTGATTCTTCAACTCCTTTCAGGATTTACTCTATTTATCTTTCTATTTTAATTTAATTGCAGGTAACAAATGAACAAGGACATTATTGCTTCACCATTGCTTAGGTTAGGTTTGACTTTCCACTTTGATTCTCTTCATATCATTCACAAAATACTTGGGTGTTTTAGTAGATTCACAGTGATTAAGTAAGGTCTTATGGAATTGTTATACTTCTTTTCATGCCATTTCTATTTTTCTATTCTTGTATGTGGTTTTCTTGAATTGCTTAACTTTGTTATCTTAAATGTCACTAAAATAAAGTTTTGAGGTCAATCTGGTGTTTAATTTTGTTGTCTTTAATGTTATGTTACTAACACAAGACCCAAAAGCTTTCTGTTTTTTATATTTGATGAAGAGTGATTCTAATCATGTTTTGTTGTTTACTCTTCTGCTTTTATAACTAAGACAACTAATCTTGCTAAAGTTTTGATTAGGGTTTATGACAGTGTTATTAAAATATGTACTAGCTACATCAGGTCTCGGAATTTACATTAAATGTTTCCAATCTAGAGTTTTGTTGTCTTTAATCTTGCTGAAACTAATGTGTTCTGTGACTTCAAATATGCGTGGAATCACCGACAACTTTTTCACTATTGAGGAAATGATTACCTTTATAAAATGATTATGACCTGTTTTGACCCGTCACCTAACCCGTTACAGAAAATTGTTTTTGGGTCCACACAACCTGTTTTTATCGGCTTGTTTTTAGGTTAACGCAACCTGTTTTAACCCGTCATCCAATCTGTCCACACAACCTGTTTTTATCGGCTTGTTTTTGGGTTAACGCGACCTGTTTTAACCCGTCACCCAATCTGTCCGCCTTTACCATTGGACTTCTAAATATTATTTTATACGTGTGTTTGGCTTTAGATGAACCTGATTGTATGTTATATATGGGATTTAATCACAATTCAGGAAAAAATAAGGAGCATTTGAATCTGCCACCACATGGTTCAGCACAAACAATGCTTTTAAGTTCAGCTTTTCCAATTGACATTCAAGTTAGTCTCATTGATCGTGTGAACATTTGTGATTAACAGGGTTAATTGACTGTTTCCTAATGTTGTTCTATTTTAATTGCAGAGGGCTGCTCTTATTAGCCTTCTCTGTGCAGAGGACTTCTCTCTCTAGCCCTTTCTAAAAGGAAAATCAAAGAATATTGCATTTGATTTTTGTTTGTGTGAATTTATGCATTTCGTCGTGTAGGTTCCCAATACACTTAAGAATATGTGCAAGATGTTTGTTTTTTTGGTATGTAACATAGCAGAGGAGGTGTAATAGGATTATAGGAACCATTTCCTTCATATGCAGTAATATTTTATGTAGTAGTTTGATAGTTTCTTGCTTTTTTTATCTTTTGTTGAAATATCTTTGAGTCATTTTATGTATTATCTCTAATGAGTCATTTTATGTAGTAGTTTGACAGTTTCATACAGTTGTTGAACACCAATATGAAAAGGCATTGTGTAACCGGTATATTTTTTTCTTACATTTAAAGGTATCATGGCTATGATTACGATGTTGCTTGAATAAAAGTTCAAATTTCTGCTTCAATTTAAAGGTATTTCGTAACAATGTCCCTATTTCACTCTTTTAGCAACGCAAATTATTTAATATGCGACCAGGATTTAAATATTGGTGGTAAAACATGGTTCCGTTGTAGAGATAAAGAAACACTTAAAAAATTGCCTATCTGTTATGATATCTTTGAACAATCTGTTATGATTTGTACTATATGATTTTGATTTTGATTTGGATTTGGATTTTAAATGTGATTTGGATTTGGATTTGGATTTTGAATTTTAAATGTGATTCAGATTTTGATTTTGAATGTGTTGTGTTTGAATTGTTGATCATACATTCGGTGTATAATTGCAAATTTAATGCTTCCTATTAAACAATATTATGGTAATCTTCCCAACAAATAACATTTCTGATACTCCTAAACAGTAACTAAAGATTTTGAAATTCAGTTATTAATATACAGATAACCATATGAACTAGTGAGCAGAAAGGTATTATGATCAACACATACATGAATCCCTTATGGCCTCAGTTACTTAATTTGGTTTACAAATTGTTTTGATTCTATATGAATGAATCCTTATGTGTTTATTTGATTTAGTTAATTAGTTATTGTTTAAACTTGAAATTTAGAGAACATGGATTGTTTAGTTGTGAAAAGAAAGCCATCAAACCCTACCTGACATGAAAGTTTTGATGTTGCTTCATTAGAAATTCAATAAGAATAAAAAGATAGGAAATAATTCCTGATATTAAACTAAAAAAATAGCATTCAAGTCATAAATTTGTTATTAAGATGACATAAAATTAGGTGGTGTTTGATACTTTGATTTAATAATGTTGGTATGATCTTTAGTGATAAAAACCTGATTGACCCGAAAATTCTGACGTCGAGTTGTTAGAAATTGAAGCACCTAAAATAGGTGACCACGGTGGAAAAAAATTCATGGTTATTGGCTTTTGGTTTGCGTTCTGTTATCATCGGGGGAGAATTTGTGATTTACTTTTAGCAGCTGGTTATTAGTTCTGAAATTTGATTGATTGAATAGATGATTGATTGTGTGATTATATAGATGATTCTTCCATGTTGATTAATTTATAGAGATAGCAAAAGTAAATATTTGGGTGATTTTTTGTGGTAGAAAGTAGATTTGTTGATAAGAATTAACTAGTTTGAAATAGATAACTAGATTAATGTTTATAAGTGCTTCATTCATTTAAATCTTGGTTCATAATTTGTATAAATCCACCCCAACATGATTATTTCAAACGATTCCCACTTCCGAAACCTTTGAAATTGACCTAACACCCAAAATGAAGCAAGGATGCAGGTCTGGCCGTTTTGAGATTTATATGGTTTCTTACACGATTAGGTCTTGGTAGGTTGGTGTTTTGACAGGACGGCCCAGGGTTTGAAACTTGGAATTGAGAGTTTAGCCTTATTTATTTATTTTTTGATATTATGTATATGTATTATATTATTGAATCATTTTTTATTGTTGTAAAGTTTTAAATACAAACTGATAATTTAGAAAAAATGGACTCAAACCACCAAAACCAAAATGTTATGCCACAAATCTGCTAAAACTGGCTGGTCCACCGACCGCCCAACCTTGCTGGTTTGATCTTTCGTTCTTTGAAACCATAGTTAGTGGTTCATCCAACATGTGAACATCCCTAGTTAGTTAGTAGCAAGTCCAGGGGCTGTGGATCAATGTAAGTTTCAATTTGTTTTCAAGAAAATCATTAATGTTAAGTTTAGCACATAAGCAACTTTTTAAGTGTTTCTGCATCATCCATTATATACCAATTGTTCTAATATATTGTAGATAAAAGATATCACATATGATTTTGATAAACGTCTGGCCCAAATGTTACAGATCATTATTTGGGGTCTTCTTGATTACGACAATGGCTGCTACTACAGAAACCTTGAAATCAGACCAGCATAAAGTGGTAGAAGATGACTGGACGGTTGTTTTACCACGTCGCAAGAATCAGAAAAGAAAATTTCCTAAACTTAGATCTGCAAAACAACAGCAAGAACAAACACATTGGACTCCTACTGATATCGCAACGACCCCAGAAAGAGAACTAAAGTTAATGCAGAAGATGCAAATCTGCATCGAAAAACTTGAGAAATCTGAATTCTTTAGTGTTTTTCTTAATCAAATCCATACTCCTGAAGCTTCCGACCATTTTTGTAAGATTACTGGATCAGAAAACAAGTTAAACATGGTGATATACGGTATTGGTAGCATTGAATCCAATGAATCGCCTCGTTTGCAGCTTAGCCTTGCAATCCTTATGAAAAGAAAGCTTGATTGGATTGGAGAAATAGAAGTTTTTGATCCAATCATTTCATTGACCGAGTCAAAGGCCTTGGAGGAGCTCGGGTGTCATGTTCTTTCCATTAACGATGTTACATACATAATAATAGAAGGACTTAATGTGTAATTGTTGAAAGTTAGTAGCTAAAATTGTAATTGTGCTGTTATTAGAACTAACTACCGTTAGTTAGTTCATAACTGTATAAATGATGATAATGGAATAAGAACGAACAGCTTGATTGATTGTAATTCTCTTCTTCTTCTTCTCCGCCGCTAACTTGATCGCTTCCAATTCTAACAAATTCCTTCCAGTTGCCAATTCCAATCGGAGTAGAGTCGCCTCGTGTTCTTGCACTCTCTGCTCCAATGTTTGATTCCTCGTCGTCATCTTTACTTCACTACAATTGAATACGAGCTTCCGAGAATCGGTAGCTCTGATACCACTTGATACAATCGAATTCAAGAATTAAGAAGAATAAGAGAATTACAATCAATCAAGCTGTTCGTTCTTATTCCATTCTCATCATTTATACAGTTATGAACTAACTAACGGTAGTTAGCTCTAATAACAGCACAATTACAATTTTAGCTACTAACTTTCAACAATTACACATTAAGTCCTTCTATTATTATGTATGTAACAAATGCTCTCGGTGGTTGACTCTCGGTGGTTGAAGAATGCTCTCCGTGATGAATGCTCTTTAGATATGAATGCTCGGTGATGAATGCTCTCAGATATTAATGCTGGTGGTTGATGGTAATATGGGTAGATGGGAAATGAAAATGTGAGTAGTTACTTTTTCTAACTTCTCCTTTTCTCCTTTTTTCAAGCCATTCAATAAGATGTTTTGAAAAGCACTTTTGCTATCCAAGCACAAAAACCCCAACTTTTTAACTTTTAATAAGTTAAAAAGTTATAAGCACTTGAAAATAAGCTAAGTCAAACACCCACTAAGACCACATGAGAAACCTCATTCAAACATGAAACACTTACGGTCAGCTGGAATGCCTGAACGTGATGCGCAGTCACCGGAACCTAAAAGAAGCCTCGCCGGTAAACCTGTACACAGCAGCCAGAATGTTGTTGTTGTTGCTGCGTTCTTCACCTGTTTTGAGTCGATTTTAGTAGCTTGTGGAGGAAGGATGATAATTATTTGAATAGTCGATGGTGGGAAGATAATTTAGGTTAAAAAGAATCAAATTGCGGGAATGAATTTAGGGTAAACAAAAGTAAAAGGGTTTTATTACCCGATACAGTAATATTCAGCTGGCACTTATGTTTTTAGCCTAACTATGTTTCTATTTGGGGCCAAAATAAAAAGTGTTGAAACAGGAACATTGAACTGAAGCTCAAAGGCGTGTGCTTTCTCCACTATACATCACCTCATGTCACCAAATATCCACACCCTTGCGCCTGAGGTCGTCTTACGCTTAGGCGCGCCTCAGGCGCACTTTTTTAAATTAAGATCATGGGATAACTAGACAAATCACATATAACTAGAGAATATTGTCACTCATGTTATTGGTATAATCAGAGATAAATGATAGAAAACTCAAGAATATTTGGGACAATTTTCTTCTCATATTTTACACTTTAAAAATAACATTGCAGAGATTCAAAAACTTTTGAAAGAAAAACTATAGGAATAAAAGCTACTGCCTATCTCTCTCTATTTAATACTTTCAAATAATAATACTTTATTAATTTAAAACAAGCATTAACCTTTTTTAAAATGGAGATTTAGGGATCTCTCTTGTTCATAGATCTTGAAACCAGATCTAATAGGTCCACCACCCATTAACTCCAATGAAGTCACATGTCTTCCAACGTGTGCAAGATCAAGTTGGGTCAACTAAGTCAAGGTTAATCCCCACACATATGCATTATAATTCCATGTTATAGCTTTCATGCTTTGTTGATCACATGCTTAGAAGTTTTTTTATTTTATTGAGTGTTATTAGAATATGCGGGGCATCAATATGGTGTTAAATGTTGGTGTTAAATCTAGCCTTTATCCACATATTCTCTTATGGAGTAAAATCGAGTGTCAATGTGTTTATAGCAACTCTGAAAAACAGGATTTTCATCAATGCTATCATCGACTCGTTGTCTACAAAAAATTTCACACATTGAGCTTCCATTCCCATGATATCATTTAGTAGATTCCTTAACTACAATGCTTGACACAATACCAAAGCTACATCTATGAACTCAACCTCACAGGAAGAAATGGCTATTGTTTGTTGCGTTAGGGACACCCAAGTAATTAGATTCCCTGTAAAATAAGACATGATTCCTATTGTACCTCTTCGGTCATCTAGATCAGTACCATGGCTGCTATCATTGAAACTAATAATATGTCACTGCTGCCCTTTGGATATCATAAGATATGTTTAAGGGCCTTATAGTGACTTACCTTTAAGACTTTCATGTACCTGCTAATTACACCAATAGAGAATCCTAAATCAGGCTTGGTGTGTAAAAGATATGGTAGAATATCTACAAGACTCTGGTAGTAAGTTCACTAGGTCACCTATTTCATCATTGTTCAACATTGCCTTTGGATTCATCAACCACTTCGAATCATTGCACTCCTCCATTCCGACAGCTTTGAGAATTCTTTTTGCATACCCGGTTTGACTAAGTCTGATGTAGTTTTCAAATTTTTTCACCTCTATTCCAAGATAGTAAGACAACTAACCCCCGTCACTTATGTCTAAAACCTCTTTCATCTTTCTTTTAAACCCACTCATTTGATATTCATTCGACCCAGTGATTAAGAAATTATCAATGTATACCCTAACTATTACATTTTCTTTCTAATTCTTCAACCTGTAGACTACGTACTCATGAGTACATTTTTGAAATCCCAAATCCTTTAATACTCTATCAAGTTGTATGTTCCAGGCCTTGGGTGCCTGCCTCAAGCCATAAAGTCTTTTTTAATCGATAGACTATATGTTCCTTGCCCACAATCACATAATCATCAAGTTGTAATACATAGACTTCCTCACATAAATCTCTATTTAGAAAGGTATATTTGACCTCGAGGTGATGAACTTTCCAACACTTTCGTATTGCCAAGGTCTCATCAAAATTTATTCGCTTTCCCTGTACATATCCCTTAGCCACCAACATGGCTTTGTACTTAGTGATCTTACTTTCTATAAATTGAACACCCATTCTAAACGTATGGGTTTATTTTTGTTTGGGAGCTTGGTTAAGAACCAAGTATCATTCTTGTCACTTGATTCAAGTTCCTACTTCTTTGCTTCTGCCCAACCCAGTTCACACACTACTTCTTTGTAGTATTTGGGTTCACCGTCGGCTAACATCAAGTAGGGGACATCCTCCAATGGTACTATTTTAGCATAAACATCTACTAACAACCAAAATCCTTGAGGAAGAGTATCATCAAACATTGAAGAGTTCACACTCCTCCTTACTTCACTTCCAGTTGTTGTAGCCGACCCCTTAATTCGACCTTCATATGAGCTACCAAGTGGTGTTTCTTGGTTGTAACCTAAAAAATCACTTTGATTTAATGGTGTATTAATATTTTGCATGTGAGATCTTTATATGGAGGTCCTAATAGGTTGAGACTTAACACTACTAGAGTCTAACCCCTACACGTCATCTTTGAGCCTATAACTTTCTAACATAACCCACCCTAGGCTTGAAGTGTCATCTGAGCCCATGTCTCTATCTGACCAATTCCACTTTGCATTTTCTTCAAACATAATATCTCGGCCCATAACCATTTTTTTATCCTTAGGGTTGCAGAGTTGATATCCATACCTAGATGAACCAATTTATTACTTTGATCAAAATTTTCTTAGGAGATGACCAACTAATCTATGTTTATGAGCTGTAGATCCAAACACCTTGATATCTTGGAGTGAGGGCTTTCTTCTCTTCCATAATTCAAATGACGTGCTTCCCTGAACTCCCTTTGTAGGCAAATGGTTGAGTAAGTAAACTGAATGTCACACCGCTTCACCCTAAAATTCATCTTGTATTGATATCTCTTCAATAATGATCTTGTATCCCTAAGAATCATGTGGTTATGGCATTTTACGACCTAGTTTTGTTTGGCTATTGGGTACTTTCACTTGTTTCTTGGTTCCCTTGTGCTTGCCAAACCTATGAATTGTCTCGAGTTAAACTCACCATCATGGTTTGATCTTAGTGTGAGTATCTTTTGGGAGTGCTTATCAAAACTTTTGTCTTGAATTGCTTGAATTTGTCAAAGACCTTATATTTTGACTTCATAACATGTACCTACATGTACCTACACATGTCATCAACAAATAATACAAAGTATTGGTTATGAACTAATGTTTGTTATGTTATTGGAACATAAATATTAGAGTGAGTTAGTTCTAGTGGTCGGGTAGCATGCCATGTTGATTCCTTCAAATAGACTTTTCTTATCTATTTTGATATCAAACACCTATCATAAACTATGGTGGGATTTTTTATTTTGAGCACACCACATAGCATATCTTCATTCACCATTTGTTTGATTACTTTGAAATTAACATGCCCTAGTCGGATATGCCAGAACCACACCTCATTATCCAGGCTCACAATCAAGCATACGGGTTGAATGATTTTAAGCTTGGTCTTGTACAGCCTGTTGTATTTTCATAACTAGCCTTCTACCTGCATCTTGTAGCCTTAAATAATCCTATTGAATAAGTACATCATACCCATCTTTTATTAATAGGCCAAGGCTAAGTATATTTGTGTTCAAGGCCGGTATGAAGTAACCATTAGGAATCATCAACCGGTCACTATTTTTACATTCAAACAAAATGGTACCTTTCCCTTGAATATGAATATGGAGCCATCATCAAACCAAATTTGACATGTCACCTTGTCATTAAATTTTATAAATGACCCTTTTGTGATAACCGGCAATTCAAGATCAATAGTCAATGCCTGACCCCGACTTAGTCATAATTACCTAATAGTACACAAAATTGAAAACCAACCCCCTACCTTGACCGTCAACCCATTCCCCCTCTTTTTTTAACCATTTCAAAGAAAAGTGCTTTTAGATCTTGATTTTCAAAATTGATTACAATATGAAGGTTTTCTTAATGATGAAAATACTTTTGAGTTGATAAAAGCACTATGTTGGCTTATCATAAATAGGAATGACTTTCTACCTCATGAAACATGCATGATGTGTTTTAACCAAAAAGAAAAGATGACAAGAGTATAAGAGTGTTTAAAACAAGAGGTGACTCATATTTTACCAACACAATTCATCATACTCCTCTTCCCCCTCTTACCTTCAATTTTTTGGCCAAACCACCTCATCTTATTTTCAACTTGATTTCTACAAATCTTGTAATCTTTAAATGCCTTTGGTGAAGATCAAGCAATTTTTGAAGATTTAAAGCTTCCTACATCTTCATACCCATCTTTCCTTGTTCGATTATAGTGAAAACAACCTCTATCTACCTACTAGTTCATAGGTAACAAATTTCATCCACAAAAGTTATTCATGTTAAATTGATTTTTTTACAAACAAAGGGTTTCAAGGATAGTATTTCACACAATACATACTAACATGAACTAGATAATGATTCTTGTTCTTAAAAAGTAAAAAATTATAGATCAATATTTGACCAAATTATTAGTTGTTGGTTCTATAATAGTCATAAAAGTGTGTTAAAACTCAAGAAAATCTCAAAATGAGTTATATTATGTTATGGAATTTTAGATGTTTTCAAAGTATTATTATGAACATTTGTATATTTTACAAGTTATAAATTGTTACTGAGTTGTAGTATTTTATTATGAAAGTTGGGTTATTACAAGATGACAAGTTAACCAAGTTTACAAGTGTGATTTAAAATATAGAGAGGGGACTATAAATGTAAAAGTGTGGACTTCATAACTTTAAATATGATTTTCGGTTAAAGGGTGTTTTAAAGATCCTTAGCTGACTAGTATGATTAAATATATATATTTATGGGACTTGATATAAAAATATATCTTATAAATATAATAATACAATAAAAATATTAAAAGGGTTATAAAAGTAATTTTTGAAAGATACATAGAAAGGAAAATAAGTAATGGCATAATAGGTTTTACTAAGAAACAATTACAAAAATAGTATTTACATATATAAATATTTATATATAGTTATTACTTATGAGTTATAAAAATGTAAAAACTAATATTTTCTTGTTGTAAGTAAATTAAAAAGTTTTCGTGAGAGACAATACAAGCATTGTTCATACTTAAAATATTTAATTATATCAAACCCTAATTTCCCATAATTTTATATGTGATTATACACTTAATTACTAAACACTCGAGTCGTGTCTCGGGTCGAGACAAAATGATACTCAAATACCCAAGTAATATGTCAACTTTAAAATACAAGGGTTTTTCATGCACCCTTAAATGAAATATAATTTATTAATAATTTCTAAGTAATATAAACAAACAAACAAACATACCCAGTATATCCCACTCAAGAGCAGGGTCTGGGAGGGGTAGGTGTTGGCGAGTTTTTCCTCTATCTTGGGAGATAGAGAGACCACTTCAAAGAGACCCCCGACTCGATAACAAAAGCAATAACAATAGCCATCATAATATATAGTATACAACACACAAAGATTTCTAAGTAATATATATTTTATAATCACTAATATATCACTAACGGGTCACCCAAGTCAAAAACTTTATTACCAAGTTATATGGATGGAACAGATACATACTCATATTTCACATAGGAGTTATTACTTAGACATAAGTTACCTTAATCATTCTAGAGCGAACTTAGGTTGGATTTTTCCAAGCACTTTGGATACTTGCATTTTCGAGCCTAATCACTCACCTGACATGTGAGCTTTACACCTCATTTTTACTTGTTTTCCTTTTGGGGAGAATAAATACAAATTAATATTTTCGTGGACATAATTACTTGTCAATGATTTCACATGTTACATAAGTTGTTTCTTATTTTATGAGGTCCCCTTTTACTGGACCGTTACTTTATTTCCCATAGCCAGATAATCATGGATATTACTATTGGGTTTGACTACCCCCACCCGTATTTCACCCTAACTTTGACCGGAGGTCTAAACGGATGCATTATCAACATGTTCACCCGTGTGCTTACGGTAGGCATGGGTAGAGGAAACTTATTATAGTTACAGTCTAATTTTGTCTATGGTGCTTATATAATACTGTAGCATCATATGATAGATAATCAAATCATGGAAATAATTGTGGTCCATTTCATTGTTTACTCTTACTATAAAACCCGTGAACTCATTAACTTTACATTGACTGCTATGTGATTTGATATATATACTTTAATAATGTATTTTACATAATTAAGCTTTAAAATTTAAAAAGTATTTGTCACCTTATGACTAACCACACACAGTATATGTAAGTGTACCTATCGGATAGTAGTATAGTTTATGGTAAAAACTAAGTATCGATCCGTGAATACGAAAACTTCTAATACTAAATCTTTTTCATTATCTAGCCAATGAAAGATGATTTGTGAATAATATGATTAACTGATTCAGCTAACAATTAAACTAATGGAAGAAAGTACACGAAGATGAAGATAATCAATTAGAGGAAAATATCATTTAGACTTCAAATCCGCTTAGCAAAACAATGACAACATACATGAACCTATGATGAAATCATCTTCTACGCATGAAACATGGATATAAACTAAACTTCTGTCAAGGTTATCTAATTTATAACTTTTTGAAAATTTAGGACGATAAACATAAAATATCCACCTAAAGTTATGCCATGAAGACTCAATGATATAATAAGTTTAAAGTAAAGATGGTTAGGATTCCTGTTAAGGATACAAAACCCATAAATCTTTGGATAGTTAACACGATGAACACATGGTAACAACCTTAATTCGTGTAATGTAACAATAGCTATATAAATATCCTTCAATTTATGAATTTCCTAACACGTATACACGAATTACAAATTTACGCATTATCTATAATTACAAATACATAAATTTAGGAGACATTCATACAAACATAATAGTTTTCACAAACATATATATAATGATGCACACTTGTTCAACTTTAATAAATAATCAACCCTCATTTACCATTCCTAGTAAAAAAACCATAAGCCATACAATAATGTATGCATTTCATAAGTAGATGTTCTAAAACATAGTTTTTCAACAATATGTGATTATAACACCCACGAGATTCATCGTTTTATCATGTTCAACAAGCATACACAATCATTAAAGAACATTCATAGCATTGTAATAAAAATTAACCTAATTATCATCAACAATTTCATTTAGAATGTCAAAGTATGCTAAGCTTCATCTAATCTAAGTGATAAAGAGTGTTTAGCCTATTAGGCTTACAAAAACCACAACCAAACACATAACATTAAAAGAAAACATGATAGATCTAGAGATTTTTAAACCAAAGATGAGTGGAGGTGGGTTGTGTGGAGTTGAAACTTCCTTTGAAATGCTTAATCTTCAACCTAGCTTGAACTCTTGAAAGAACTCCATCAAAGTCACCACCAGAATGGAGAAAAACTAGGGTTTTCACTTCTAAATTTGTCTCCCTCAAAATGAAGAAGGACAATGGCTTAAAGGGTTCTAATGTGTGTTATGGCTTTGACAGAATCAGTCATGACCATAATGCACGAAAAAAGGGGACCTGATGCTTGTTATGGTAATGACAGAATCAGTCATGAACATAACAACCTCTAAACTTCTAAAATCTTTAAGAATTTCTTGTCTTTTTTCTTTTGAAATCATCAAACAACCATCCAAAACTACAAAATCCAAATTAATCACCACTAAATATTGATAACAAAAAAACTTAAAATGGGAAATGATATACATTATTAACATGTATATTTATTCATATATCATTGAAATATTATCATGCATGTTTTCACACGTAATTGAGGTATGTATCAAGTTAAGCTAGCATGGATCTCATCGCCTTTAAGGTCATTCATGCTGTTGGGATATTATTTCTACATTTCTCATGTTTTGGAAACAATTTACATTAGTACTACTACTTCTGCTATTCAACTCTAAAAATAATTATGTACTACTAAACTTATTTACAACATACGTTTCACTAAGTCATGTAGCGGTCGATCAGTGATTTTGATTCCATGACGTTCATGTCCCGGGCGAAACCAGCATGGTTAGGGGTGTGGCATCTTTAACGCCGGTCATATCATCGTGGGGTGGTTGATTCAGTAGGGTGTCACTCACTTGTGTCACGATAGTTGGGAGCAAAGTGGCTAGCTGCTGAGCAATCATAGCAGCTATGTCAGGGTTGTCGGTTCCCTGATTATTACCAGTTGGAGCAGCACCTGCTCTTGATGGTCTGCCCCTACGCCTATTCTGTGGAACCTCACCCTCTTGGTTGGTTCTACGGTTAGCTCTCTTAGGTGCCATTTTCTAGACACAGGAAGATGAATACTTTAGTCTTTTTTTATATATA
>BJCN01327501.1:0-11843 GCA_018326445.1 Flaveria brownii
AATGTAAAATGTCTTTCATGTCTTACATATATGTAATTGAATGGGTATGAATGAAATACAATGTGTTGTTAATGCGTATAACGTTTAATACTTCATTGTTTATTGTGTGATAACGCATATTGAACTAACTATATAGGTTTGTGAATAGTATGAAGTATTCATGCGAATGGACCATGCTAATGGACCATACGCATGAACACTTCATGCTAATGGACCAGTCGCAGGACTGAACCAAGAGACTGGATCAGTCGCACGATTGAGACATAAGATTAGCTCAATCGCACGACTGAACCTTCAGTCGTGCGTATGAACCAATCGTGTGATTCAGTCGCACGACTGAACCATACTAATGATTCAGTCGCACGATTGACAAACCCTAACCTATAAATACCACTTAATTCATGAAAAAAAAACAATTCAAATACCTACGCACATAATCGTACCCTAGTCGTCTAGAGGCTCAAGAAAACCTGTTCCAACCTCATAGTTCGTTTCTGATCAATTCTTGTTTGTTCTTAATGTTTATTTCATCGTAGGATTGATCAAATTGTCGTTCTCACTGATTGGATCGCCAATCAAATAGAATTCCACACTATTTGATTTGGTATACGCGCAGAATCAGTTAGTAATCCGTACATACATGGTCCTAACAAACGAACTATGAACTTGGATGGACGACTTAGGATGCACTGGACGGCTAGGGTATGATAGTATTCAAAGTGTTTTATTGGTATTTATAGGTTTTCAGTCTCCATTCGTACGACTGAACCATTAGCATGGTTCAGTCGTGCGACTGACTCATATGCACGACTAAAGGTTCAGTCGTGCGACTAAGTCAATCTTATGTCTTAATCATATGACTGATCCATTCTCCTGTTTCAGTTGTGCAACTGGTCCATAAGTATGGTTCATTCATACGTATGGTCCATAAGTATGGTCCATTAGCATGAATAACCACACGACTAAGTTGAACACATTTCTAAATCATTCTTGACTCAGAACTATGTACAACAACCTTAAACCTATATATAATGTTCATCAATATAAGTAACAGCAATTACAATATGAATATTATATAAATAAAGACAATTCAACATCAAAACTCACATCATATTTCATTAAACATTGTCATTACATATGTGTAAGAAATGTAAGACTTATATATTGAAGAACATAAACTAGGTACATAATGTATCAGCAAACTCCCCCTTGGACCTAGTTTAGCCTATTATCTAACTTCCTTCACATGCTCTTGGAATTTCTTGTACTTCTCTTCCCTTGTGACTCCCGCGTGAATCTCAAACGCGAAGCAGAGTCGTATAACGTGTTGGAATTGTAGAGCTTGTAAAATATCCTGCATGTCATAGAATAGTGGCAACTTCTATAATGTGTAAACATCTTCAGCAGACAAGTTAGTAAGCCACATTGGGTCAAATACCCTGATAGTCTCGATCTTACCTTCTTTGTGCAGAACTATGACCGCTTCTCCCGTCCTCCAGCCGTAATACCACCATTTGAAGTGTGGAGTAAAGTCCTGAGGCATCTCCCGTAGAGGGATCTTAGACATTGTGTGCGGGGGACTCCACTTCAACACTACCTTTAGCCTTCTAGATATAGGATCAACTTCAGTCTTATGTATAAACCTCTTAGGTTGTTGAGGCCTGAAGTTGACCCATCTGGTGTGGTATTCTTTCTTCAGTACTATCTCAAACTACCCTGACATCTTCCTCGGGTTGGCATACAAAAGGTCTAAACAGGCCAACCTGTTCAGCTCAAAACCAGGAAGAGTATTCAGATCGTGTGGGTATCTGAAGTACTCAATCCCCTTCTCCCACTTCACTGCGTATACCTCGAAATCCTTAAAATAGGGCCAACTGATGATTTTGCCTGACACCTCCTGATGTCACAGATCCTACATATACATCCGACCAGCCTATGAGCTCAGGGGGAGCCCTAATTGCCATGGGTTCCAGGAGGGAACGAATGACACAACCCTATGGCAAGAAGGGCAAGAGGTAGAGGTTTGTACTTATCAGTACTTCCACCACCACTACCACCACCACAGCCACCACCCCTTCCATCCCAGCCACCATCACTACCATCCCAGCCACCACCACTACCATTCCATCCACCACATATACATCCACATCCACCTCACCCACTATGCCCAAAACGGTTCCACCACCAATCGTTCCCGCTCTTACTCCCATCTACACCACATCCACCATTGCACCTTCTATTCCCCAACCTGGCACATCCACCCAGATCACACCTCTACAGGGCTCGACTCTACCCACTATTAGGTTAGAGGAACAGTTGGAGAGCCTCAACAGACAGTGCTCAAGCTATTAGCGACAGATGACCTGAGAGCCAATCAGATGAACGAACTGATGGAGGTCAATACCACCCAGGGCAAGCAGATAGCTCAGCTGACAGAGACGAACACTGCTCATGAGGGAGCGTTAGTTCAAGCTCACCATGCCCTAACTACTCAAAATGAGCTATTCATGGCATCCGTAAAGCGGATCGAGGGATTGGAAAAGAATAACAAGAAGCTGATGCAGAGGTTGAAGGAAACTAAGGGTGAGCTCTTAAAGATTAAGGGTGATGGTGATGATGGTGGAGATGACGATGATAGTGGAGATGATGATGATGATTTGTCTGATGATGAATCAGATGAAGACGGAGATGAGGAGAAGGCTGGAGGAAGTGGCAAGGACAAGAGAGATGATGATGATAAGGATGATGATCAGGCAGGTGATGCAACTACATCAGCCTCTACACCATCGACAAGGGAGAGGCGCACCAAGAGGAGCCAAGATCAAGGAGCCTCTTCCTCAGCTCCTCAAGCTGAAGAGACACTCGATGAAGGGAAAAGTAATAATTAAATGTTTATGTATTTTGAAACTTTTGTATTTGAAATGTTTATTACATTAATGCAATTAATGAAAATTCATGTTTAATGTCTTCATAAATGATTTATGTATATATTGTTGGTTATGTAATTGAACAGATACAACTCAACAGACCGATGACTATGATATTGCTCCCCTTCAGCAAATCAAGACTCAACTCACAATGATTCTTGTTTTGCAAGGGATAGTAAGACGGTCTGTGACTTACACTTCAGAGGAGGGAGAAATCATCCACGACCTGACTAATGAGCAGCTCACAGACATGTTCAGACTAAATCCAGATGAGCTTGTCAAAGATGCTCCTGAGGTCAATGTTGTTAGTGACGAAGAGCTACAAGGCGTGGATGAGATCGAGATTGAAGATGTTACTTCAGAGTATTATCCAGAGTACACTGACCCTGAGGGTAATGTTATCCCCGACTTGGGTGAAACATTTGGCAGTGATACTTTTGGAACACTTGATGAGAAAGAGAAAGAGAAAGAGAAAGAGAAAGGGAAAGAGAAAGGTAAAGCACAAGCCATAGACGCTGATGTTGATATAAAGAAGGCTGAGTGGAAGCTTGTTTGAAAGAGGCTCATAAGACTCGATACTCCATTCATCCCGGTGCTACCAAGATGTACCACGACATGAAGAAGGATTATTGGTGGTCGGGTATAAAGCGTGATGTGGTAGAGTATGTGAGTAAATGCCTTACTTGTTTTCAAGTGAAGGCAGAGCATCAGAAGCCGTATGGGAAGATCCAACCTTTGGATATACCCGAGTGGAAGTGGGAGCATATCACCATGGACTTTATTATGAAGCTGCAACGTACCACGAAAGGGTATGATGCTATATGGGTGATAGTTAACCGTTTGATGAAGAGTGCTCACTTCCTACCGATCTGAGAGACGTATTCCTCTGAGAGACTCGTGGATCTATTTATCAAAGAGATTGTAGCTCGTCATGGTATACCGGTGTCTATCGTGTCTGATCGTGACACTCGGTTTACATCCAAATTTTGGAAGAAATTCCATGATGCGATGGGGACGAGGCTACACATCAGCACGACTTATCATCCTCAGACGGACGGTTAGTCTGAGAGGACGATCCAGACACTCGAGGACATACTTCGAGCATGCGTGATCGATTTTGGAGGAAGTTGGGATGACTATCTGCTATTAGAAGAATTCTCGTACAACAACAGTTATCATGCCAGCATTGGCATGCCACCCTATGAGATGCTATATGGTACGAGATGTAGGACACCCGTTTGCTGGGGTGATATTGGCTAGAAAGAGTTAGGGAGTATTGGAGTGATTGAAGCTACGACGGAGAAGCTTGAAAAGATTAAAGCCTTCATGAAGGCAGCCAAAGATAGGCAAAAGTCGTATGCTGATAAACGACGTAGACCGATTGAGTTCCAGGTGGGTGATGGGGTCATGTTAAAAGTCTCACCATGGAAGGGTATCATTCGGTTTAGAAAGCGGGGCAAGTTGAGCCCAAGGTATATAGGACCTTTCCGAATCATTGCTCGGGTAGGGGAGGTGGCCTATAGGTTGGAACTACCAGATGAGTTAAGTGGAATCCACCCGACATTCCATGTATCTCATTTGCAGAAGTGTTTAGCAGACAAAGATATGGTTGTACTACTGGAAGATATTGAAATAGATGAACGGCTCAACTATGTTGAGCAACTAGTGGCGATCATTGATCGTAAGGAGAAAAGATTAAGGAATAAAGTGGTTCCCCTTGTGCGAGTACAGTGGAAGCATAGGAAGGGATCCGAGTTTACATGGGAGATTGAAGGAGAGATGAGGCAGCATTACCCTCATCTGTTTGAGGAATAACAGGTTTCAGAGACGAAACCTATATAAGGGGGGTGGACTTTTAACACCCAAAATTTTATAGGCCAAGAAAGAAAGGATAAATGTAGATAAAAGAAGGAAATATGAGGTAACCCAAAGTTAAGGGGTTAAAAGTGTCCAAAAGGACAAAAAGAATAAAAGTTGGTGAATAAAGGTGGTATGGCCGCCCACTCTATCCTTACATCACAACTTTCATACAGTTTTTAGAAAGAGAAGCAAAGAACTTTCTGGTTTTGAAAGAAGAAGAAGAAAGCTGATTTCAGGTTAGAATTCGAAGTTTTAAGTGTTCATGTTGGGTTTTGGTCTCGGTTATATGCTCATATGTGTTATTGTATGTACGGTTGTGTGTGTTTTAGTGTGTTTTAGGTGTTAAAAACGTCCGATAAGTTCAAGAGCAGGGTTCAAACTCAAAAGCAGTAAAGGTGAGTTCTAAAAACCCCTTTTTAACATTTTTTTAACAATTTTGGGACTAGAAAATACATGTTTGTATGTTTTTATAGAAATAAATTTTCTACCCATATGTGTGTGTGAAGGTGTATGTGGGTGGGTGTATGTTTTGGGTGTAAACAATGCTATGATTATGACTAAGTATGTATTTTGTTGCTTAGAATGTAAGAACTAAGCTTAGAACATGTTAGGTGTGAATTTGGGACTGAAAATAGGCTGATTAGTAAAAGTTAGTTGTTCAACCGTCTAAACAGTGGACCATGCGTCCAACGATTAAATTTTTCTAAGTATGCCTAACCGCCCAAAATGCCCAACTGCCTGAATAGTGCCCAACCGTCTAAACAGGCCCATGCGTCTAAGTGAAAAATGGCTAAGTATAGGCCCAAACGTCTGAACAGTGCCCAACCGCCTAAGTGCCCATACGTCTAAGTCAGGCCCATGCGTCTAAGTCAGGCCCATGCGTCCAAATAGACCCATGCGTCTAAGGTAAAAAGTGACCAAGTTAAGTCCAAACGTCTGCATAGTGGCAAAACGTCTGAACAGGGCAGAAGTGCTCAAATAGTTCCCATGCGTCTAGACCCTTAGAATTATTTTCCAAAATTTCAGGAAAAACCGAAAGTCTAGGGTTTTGACTAAGTTGACTTATGGGCAATGATCACCTATTATAAACATAATTATGAAATGCCTTGGGGTTATAAAATGTATGAATGATGTACAGTACGTATGATGTGTTATAATTTAATAATGATTAAATGCATTTATATTATATTGTAAAATACGTTTTAAATTATGTTATTACTTTACGTAGTATCACAAACGAATGAAAGAACGTAAAGAATAACGTGACGAAATGAAAGATAACAAAAATGAGAAATGAATGTAAAGAAAGAAAGAATGAATGCATTAAAGAACGAACGAATGTAAGAAAAGTCTTGCAAGCAATGTATGGAGGTTCACACCCAATGAAGGGTGTTAGCTCAACTGTGTAAGGGTTAGCTACCCCGGAAGGATGCACACTAGGGTCCAATTCTTGTGATTGACCATATGTATGGGATCTTGCCGCTTACCTCGGTACTGTGGTCAGGCCACGGGGCACAACGTATGGGAGTCTATTTATAGATTTCGGCCCAGTACCCGCTTTATGCATGACGGTGGGGTATAGCACATGGTATTGATCCGAAAGAAGTTACCCCAGTACTGTGGTCAAGCCACCGGGCATAATGTATGGGAGTCTAATTATAAACTTCGGTGCAGTACCCGCTTTTTGCATGATGTTGGGGGTATATCCCGTGGCATTGGCCCGGGATGCAAGAAAGATAACGAATGAATACGATGATGTATGATAATGAATGAACGAAAGTTAATGAATGATGATGAAGATAATAATAAGATTATCTATTTGTACGTATGGTGTATGAGCACATATGAAAGTAAAGAACGGTTTTGAATTATAAGCGAAGTATTTTATTTATAAAACTAGAACTCACTCAGCAACACTGACTTTTATTTGTTTTCCACTTGCAGGTAAAAGTTGCTAAGGATGGCACGGGGTAGCTACTTGGCTCATTTTGAATGGCATTATTTTGTATAATGTTTTTGCATTGTAATGCGAACAAACAATGTGTTTGTAACGAATGTTGTATTAACTTGCAAAAGCATTTATATTGAAATGAAGAGTTATTTTATTGTTTTCACTGTAATGTTTATTAAAGTTAATTTAAATATATGTTTTATGTGCGATGATTGGCCAGTTGTAAGCGTCCCGGGAATGGGGCCTTACACCAAACTCCTACACCAAATTGTACAAGGTTAAGAGACATCAGAAGGTGTCAGGCAAAATCATGAGTTGGGCCTATTTTGAGGATTTGGAGGTATACGCAGTGAAGCGGGAGAAGGGGATTGAGGCTTCTTTGACTGTATATTTTCAGAGAATTGATGGAATATGTCTTTAGGTATCGATTGAGTCAACAATGCATATGCTTTCTTTTCAGCATTATGTAGAACTTTCTGAGCTTCATTCATACCCCCCAAATTCAACTCCACCCCATTAGCACTGACTGGTACAGTATAACCAGTCTATATAGATGTCCAAAGATTTGGGTCAACTCCATTCAAGTAGATCTCAAACCGCTGTTTCCATTGAGGATATTCATCCAACGTCAACAACTTCGGCGGTTTGTTGTGATTCCCAATCTCATTCTCCAGAAGAAGAAGATTCTGGATACGAGAGTCTTTCCAGACAGTAAAAGCAGCAAACTGTCCTTCTATTGCTTAACACTTGACAAACTTGAGACATGACAGATTCAAATGTGCGATTGAATAAGGCGACTGGGTTAATCGTACGATTGAAGGATGTGAATGACTTCAATCGTGCGATTGGATTCAATCGTACGAATGAAAAGGACGATTGAGATCAACTGACTGGAATAGCTTAACCATGCGAATGAACTATGCAAATGCGTTCAATCGTGCGATTGAACTATGTGAATGTGATTCAGTTGTGCGATTGAGCTAATAGTGTGACTGAGACTGCTGTTGCAGGAAAAAGTCAAATTTTTTAACACTTTGACACAAAAATACGAATTTTCATGAACCTTAATCTGCCGTATGATGAAAAGTCAATACTTTAACACAAACACTCGTCAAAAACATGTTTTTTGAAGCAAAAAGTGGATCTTTTGATTGAAAACGTTTAGTTTAACACCAAAACTAATTGAATCCATGCAAAATCAAGAGCCAAAGCCCTGATACCACTTGTTAGGACCGATTTCGTACAGAGTACTAACAGATTCTACGTGCTACCATAACAAATAGCGCGGAATTCTATTTGATTGGCGATCCAATCAGTGAGAACGAACCACCTGATCGATCTAACGATTAAACAAACGTTAAGAACGAGTTGGAATCGATCAGGAACGAACTATAAACTTGGATGGACGACTTGGGACGCTCTGGACGGCTAGGGTATGATAGTATTCGAAGTGTTTTATTTTTCCAAAAATTATGTGGTATTTATAGGTTTTCAGTGTCCATTCGTACGACTGCATAATTAGCACGGTTCAGTCATGCGACTGACTTATGCGTCTGACTCCTACGCACGACTGAAGGTTCAGTCGTGCGACTGAGTCAATCTTATGTCTCAATCATACGAATGATCCAGTCTAATGTTTCAGTCATGCGACTGGTCCATAAGTATGGTTCATTCATGCGTATGGTCCATAAGTATGGTCCATTAGCATGAATAACCACACGACTAAGTTAAACATATTTTTGAATCATTGTTGACTCAGAACAATGTACAACAACCTCAAACCTATATATAATGTTCATCAATATAAGTAATACCAATTACAATATGAATATGATATAAATAATGACAATTCAACATCAAAACTCACATCATATTTTATTAAACATTGTCATTACATATGTGTAAGAAATAAAAGACTTATATATTGAAGAACATAAACTAGGTACATAATGTATCAACAATTGTGATAACCCATTAACCCAACTAGTGGTCCACAGCAGCCACGTCACCACTGTAACTTAGAGTAAAAGTGGTAAAATAGTGGTCCAAAACGAAAGTTAAAATTTTTTAAAAAAATATAGCAAGAGTATACTCAAATTAAAGATATTAAAATGATCTATCTAATGATGTAATTTATTTAAAAAATAACATTATATAAAAAATTAAAAATGTTTTAAAAAAGGGTGGAGCTTTTTTAAAAATTAAGGGAAATTTTGAAAATTGAGGACAAATCGTTAAATCAGTGGTCTAACGCGGTGTAAAAGTTAGCTATACTGATGTAAGTGTTCGCTACATTAGAGTTA
Organism: Flaveria brownii; assembly: GCA_018326445.1. Taxonomy (NCBI): domain Eukaryota; kingdom Viridiplantae; phylum Streptophyta; class Magnoliopsida; order Asterales; family Asteraceae; genus Flaveria; species Flaveria brownii. The sequence goes on from BJCN01327501.1 coordinate 9,042, forward strand.
ATGAGTTATCGCAATAAACAAGAGTTAACAAAAGAACCTTACCATATATATATATATATATGGAATAGATCATTTGTAAACTATCTAAAATTATTAATATTCTAAAACTAATCTTAGTCATCCATTGGTGTAGATCTAATAAAATATTTGACTGTTTAAAACTATGCTTAAGAATTAGTGAGATGTAAAAGAGTAATTATGAGTTTCTATCTCCAAAACAATTTCTTCCATCTTTCATATATCATAATGTGAAAAATTAGTGAGTGGAATTGATATGTTAATTTTAAACATTTCACTAGAATGTTAAACATTCCATGTGTAAATGGAAGGAAAGTGAATTTCAATTAATATGAAAAAAATTTTCAATTTCAATTTCATCTATTAACCAACCAAATAGGATTTTGAATAAAAAATTTTCTAATTTCAATTCTAATTCTTGAGAATTCTGTGAATTAAACGGTTACTAAAAAATTTCTTCTACACACACTTGTGTGTATACTCTTATCTAATCATCAATTCACTTCCAACTTTCATCAATTCAGTTCCAACTTTGTTTCAGTTACATATTACTTGCAAATTAAAAAGTAAGTAACTATTATCTTCCAATTGAAGTTTGCTTTCTAGATCTTGTAAATTCAAAAAATTCAAATTTAAAACAAGCTTTGAGAGATTTTTGATGTTTTAATATGATAATCAAAGTAGATGAGTGTATTAATATTAAAATTTTGTTATCAAAAGTCTACTCCTTTATTGGTTTCGCACAAAAAGATGTATATTGATAAGAGTACATGTGAGTACATCTTGTTAAGCTTTATAGCATAGAAACGTTAGCACTTAATTATGACACAATTTAATGATAATTGTTACAAATATTTTGAAATAGATACTATTTTAGCGTACCCTTTTATGCGTTAAACATTGATATAAATGTTTTCAGATTTATAAAACATATTTTCACACGTGTAGAAATGAATCTAAAATATATTTTCACACGTATAGAAATAAATCAACACGTATGTAATGTAACCTTTTATACAAAATTATTATTAAACATGTGTATACAAAATTCCATCAAATTTTCTCTTTTCCTGTTTAAATCACGACATAGTCATGGTCACAATAAATATATACATACCCTTACCAAAAAAGTGAAAAACCAAGAAAAGCCTACTCAAAAAGATCCACAAACATTAGAAATCGAGTAAAGTATAGAAAAAACAAACCCAAAGTGTACGCACACAACGTATAGATATATAGAGAGAGAAACCCACCCCCAAAAATCATTCCTTTGAAGATCTTGATCAAACAAAAACAGAGAGTGTGTGTGTTCTTGGTGTGTGTGTGTAACTGTAACTGCGGTGGTCGACATTGATATTGGTAAAGAAGAAAAAATTGATATAATATAGATATGCAAAAGAAGAGATGGAGGAAGTTAGGGTTCATGAGGCGAATGCTAACGTGCGCCATAGCTTTGATTTCATTGGTGGCTCTGTTTTCTGCTCATTTGCATCTGTTCTTCCCTCCTTCGCAAGTTTCCATGCTGCCTGATCCTTACAAGCTCCCTACGGTGATTTTCTGAAACTGTTTTGATGATTTGTGTGTTGATTGGTGTAACTAGGGTTTATGTTTGTTTTTTTTGTTGTTCTTGAAATGTGATTGTTTGTGGGTTGTGTAGAACAATATTAGAAGATATAGTTTACTGAAAGTTTTTGATTTTTGGAGTGATGTTTGGTTATGTTTTTCTTTCCTAAATCAAGATTGAAGGGATCATTTGCTTGCAAAGCTTTGTTGATGAAAATTTAGTCACTAAAAGGGTTCTAATTGGGGCAAATAATTGCCAAATAGTAACTTTATTGCAAAGATTTATGCTAGCCTTTTTGTTAATTTTATCTTTAAAAGCATTTGTTAATCCTTAAATAGGAATTTTAGGCGGTTGTGGCAACTTCTGTGGTTAAGATGTGATTGTTGATCTATAGATTGTAAACATCATCGATCTTGGTTCATATTTTGGGTGCAAACTGATATTTCTAATTTGTTTGTGGTGAAGTACGAAATGATATACTAAATGATCTATATATTGGTAATAGTATATGGGTTCTTCATATTATCAAATTGAGAATAATAATAAAACTGATACCATAAGTACAATTTCTAGGATTTTTCTGGGTGTCCTTCGATTTCGATTAAGAATGTTGGATACAATTAGCATGAAATTAGATGCTTAATGTTCCATTTCTTGATTTTTGGGGTTGTTTTTCAGATGCCAAAATAAAAATATGATTTAATCTGTAGCAATATGAACTTAGATAGCAAATTTCTTTTTTTTTTCCGTGTAAGCGACACGCATATTGGAACTGAGAATGTCACTGATCGTGTTAATTCAACTTTGTAGCAACATGAACTTCAATACCAAAAGTTGAGCAGAGAACGAAGCTGGATACGACCCAATATGTCAAAAGCTCCTCTCCCTGCTCTCAAGGTTAATGTGAGTCACTTAAATTATTTTATCACTTTTACGAATTACGATGAAGTAGCCGTTAAGGTTATCGACGGAGTGAGAGTCGTAGCGACGGGTTTGTTTTACCTTTCTACACGCTTTAGGATTTTACATTGGAATGGTAACCGTTACATTTTGTTTGACATTTGCGTTTTGATATTTGGGATCATGACGAAAGACCCCGCGCAACGCGCGGGGCAAAAAAAACTAGTTTATATTAACAAAATAATATCTTCAGCTTAAAGGATGTATTAAACACAAGAAGAATGCTTTATTTACATAATTAAGAATTCAATTCAAAAGGT
>BJCN01327527.1:0-13744 GCA_018326445.1 Flaveria brownii
GTTTAGGTTCGATTAATTTGAGTATAATAGAGTTTTAGTGCGATTTGGTGTACTGTAAAGTGGTCGAAAGTTGGTTTGGTGTGTAGATCGCACTATCGACTCTAACAATCAAATTGTGGTGGGCACAGGTTCGAATCTACCACATGATGTTGTCGGGGGTGTTTAATTTAGTTGAAATCGATAAATTTTTGGTGTTTTGGAGTCGTCGGAGTCGACCGGACTTGGCCGGAACAGTGGCCGGAGAAACAGAGTGTTATAGTGCAACGTTATAATCCTTAACTCTTAAGAAAGTATGTATTTTCACAAGATAAAACATATATATAGTTTTATAATTTGTATTTGCTTATAACATCAATATCTTTCTCGGTTTTACAGATAACAGAATGATATGCATACGAATTATATGATAATTTTAGCACTCATCAAAAGATTTCTATCCCGCACTTTAGGGCCACTAGTACTTGATTGAATGCAACTATACATAAATGCAAGAACTCTATCTCATTATGTTTTATCATCCGATGACATCATGGACTGAATCAAGGAGGTTCGCTGACTCTTTGATCATCTGAACTCGTTACAAACAATATTTTTGGGGAAAAAGTATGAGTTTCACCATTTAATCGCATGTTGGAGTTTTATAACATTTAGAACACAATCTTATTTGTATTAGAAAATATCCAGTCACTGGATACGTACATTGACTGCACTTGTGTTTTCTCAAATGTATTTAGCCCTGAGAATATTGATGTTTGAGTCTGAAAATATATTTATTTAAACACCTTTAATCGTATAAATAAAATTATAAAAACAGATGTCTAAAGTTCAATCTACTCCAATCATAATTTAACGTACATGACTTAGTTATATTCATAATTCTTGTATTTATCTTTAAGTCTTTTTATATATCATCATCTTTTTTCAAAGTTGATTTTTTAACGTCTAAGTTAGACGTTTACACGTGCTGAGTTTTTTTCTCTTTCTAAATCAAAGTTAGATTAAGTTTTAATAGTAAGGTTATTATACATTAATGTAAGATAATGAGCAAATTTGTAATCTTTATGTTTGAATTTCTAGCCACCCTCAATCTTTTGTCTTAGTTAGGTCACCTTTATGTTCTTTAAGTTCATTTGACCAACCTCCAACTAAAAGTTCATTAAAGATTTGTTTTACGCTCGCTTTTTGTATAGAAATAAATGTGTTGATAAACCCAAATTCACTTGTTTTATCTGAATAGTAGTGTTATTAGTTGTTTTATGTGTTTTAAAGGTTGAAGCGAATTGATATGTTTAAATGAACAATAATGACAACAAAATAGGTAAAAGCATGAAGAAGAGTTGAGATATGTAGTACAAGGTTATATGTTGAATTTATAAACAAAAAGTTAATACTAAAACTAGTTTCAAGGGAAATGCATCTCTTTTTTTTACAAGGGAAATGTACTTTTTATAAACAAAAAGTTAAGTTATGAACAAAATAGATAACTCTCTTAATGTATTTTTTATAGTTATAATAATACTTACTAATACCCAAATATATCTTGAATTCTAGTAAAGTGATTTGTTTGTGAAGAAATAGTACTAGAATACCGAAAATAGTACCAGAATGACCTATAAGAGCATTTTCTACCATCTTCTGTTCATATTATTACTCTTACATTTTGATTAAAAAAAACATCAAAAGTAAAGAGAGTAAACTTTACTAGAATTCAAGATATATTTGGGTATTAGTACGTATTATTATAGATATAAAAATATTTAGTGATTATATATTTAAGTATTTAAATAAAATAGTACTTAATTATATTAGTATTTAGTTATAAACATATAAATAACAAATGTATATTTAAATACTCATTTAAAAAAAATATAAATAAGATAATACTTAAAATAATAATTTAATTAATTTCATGTGTATTTAAGAGAATTTTATTAATTAAAAAAAGACCAAATTAGGAATTGTTATATAAAACACTTATATTTTCTACTTAAAAAGTTATATTTGGGGTCTTAACCTTTGAACAAAATTACAATTATGTCATCTTCAAATGTTATAATAATATTATAGATAAATATGCTACTAAATATTTATCATTCAACTATTAGATGTAATTTTGGAGAAAAATAACACATATGAGTGTTACTTAGGTGGCACCTTAAAAAGAATGCTAGTCTGCTAGGTGACATACACCGGGATCTTGAGGTTCTTATGCTTATGTGTATGATTATATTTATGTTTATTCTTATGTGATATATGTTATGAATTTGCCTATGTTTATTCTAAATTCTTATGATATATACCTATGTATTGTATGCTTTATAATCTGTTTGCTAACATTTTCGAGTCGGGGGTCTCTTTGGAAGCGGTCTCTCTATCTTTTAAGATAGAGGAAAGACTCACCACCATCTACCCCTCGCTGACCTTGCTTTTTAGTAAGATATACTAGGTATGTGTGTTTGTTTAATGTGTGTCTACATATAAAAGTGGTGTATGCGGCGTGTATACGTTATATGTACTATTTATAAATGATAAATATAGTTCTATTAGGATCTTGTCAAAATATATTAAACTCGTTACATATTTAATTGTGTGCAACATACTTTATAAATATTTATTTATACCAAAATTATAAATTAATGTGTTTTTCTGATTTATTAACAAGGTATTGACAATTTAACATAATCTTAACAACAAATTTAAAGGTTTAGAGCATTCACAACTCATTTCCATCTTTATCTATATAATTACATTAAAAATTATTATTTTTTATCTCTCATTTTCAAGTTTATCATTATTTTTTCTCTCTGCTACACTCACAAATACTTAAAATATTAAAAATATTATAGGGTTTTAAATAGTGTTTCCTAAAAATACAAATTAAACAGTAAACTTCTCATATCCTTTACTCACAACCAATTATAATCTTACAGTATAATATAGGGAATAAACTCACATAAATCTAGGGAACGAGTTGTAAATGCTCTTAGAAAATCAAATTTTTTTTAAAAAAAATTACCCTATATGCTTTTAGATGATAAACTAACTTTTCATGATTGCATGTTATCTTACTTCATATCAATTTCCTACATCAGTTTTTGACATGAACACATGGTTCATGTTATGGAAGAAAGGACGTTACGTCACATTTGATGTTCGACATCCTAACAAACTCATCGATGAAATTTATGAGACTCAAACCCCAAAACATGAAACTATATTTTCTTACGTCTTAAATAATAAAAAAAACTTTTATAAATTAAAATGTGTCGATACCCGTTGAGTTTATCCTCATCAAATTAGTGTGGGTTCAAGTTTCACAAAATAAACAATAGATGTTGATAATCATATAACCTCTTTAATATTCCATTGTGTTTATTTATATTTTGTTATGTCAATTTAAAAGTATAAAGAACTGATCAAAGTAATAGTTATTATTATTTAATCGAAGCACTGATAACCAGTAATATTATGTTGGTTGTTATTATCACTTATTCTTTATCACCTTATAGTAATATAACTTAGTTGTTAATACATTAATTAGCAAGTTATCTTTCATATTACTGTGATATAAAAGATAATTACAATTTCGCATCTACTTCATTGCATTTTCAGTTCAGTTACTAATATCACACACGAGGAACGTTTAAATATTTGGATGAATAATTAGGTAAAGGATAATCATATAACTTTTTTCCAGTTTAGGGTCAAACGTGTCTAGTTGATAGGTTGATGGATTTCGGTTTGACAGCTTGAATGGTTAAACGCGTGTGACACGACTTATAAGTTTATTCTTGTCAATAGTACAAACAATAACCTGGACACATTTAACATTGTGTAACTCACGACTCAATCTATTTTTTAAATTACATGTCAAACAAATTTATGGGTAGTAATCAAGTTGCAAACGTTTTAACCTTGGTGGTGGGTTGTAATAAATTGGTAAGTTGATTGTAAACGGGTCGACAAGTCGAGTTGTTTGATTAAACATTATGGTTGGTCAGCATGTTTAATTAAATGGGTTAAACACTTTAACCCCCAATAGATCGTGTTTAATTAAACAAGTCAACTTGAACTCGATATGTTTAATAAATGAATAAGATATGACAACTCAAAACCTAATTCTTTTCATGTGTAACGCTCCCAAGCCTACAGGATGTGTAACGAGTCGAGCTTGATTTTGAAACAGAATGTTCGAACCAAGACAAGTCTCAGCTCAAAATTTTTAATGCGCCGGGCTTAAGTTTCGTTGGGCTCGAGCTCAGCTAGTTTCGGTTACACCCAAAGATCATCGATTCTAAAACGCCTTTTACGACGGATGGTAAGATTTGTTCAAGATTATTTGCAGATCATGGGCTCAGAAATGGGTTTATATGAAATACTGGGCTCAGGAGAGTTGGGCGTCATTGAATCCATAACCAAAGTGTAAGGTTGGTAATTGGTTTGTCATTTGGGCTAAAACCTTTGGGCTGAAAAATGACTGCACTTAGAGCCCAAATCAACGAAACTGAATATATCAGCTAGTTTTTGAGTTATTGCGGTTTTTGTGTATATGGTTTGATCAAATTCTCAGTCTATACAATTTTTTTGTGAGCTTTTTGTTTTTTTTTCCTTTTTTTGGTATAAAAGAAGGCTGAAATGTTTAAATATACGATAAAAGTAAGGGAAAACAGTTTTTATAAAGAGAGAAAAGAAAATTTCAGGATGCTTAACATTTGGTGACCGTAATAGGATTATAAAGTCAAAGGGTTATTATGGATGAAACTAACATTTTATTATGTTAGTAAATCCACCTCAAAGATTTATAATTTTTTTATAACTTTTGCACTTTTCAATCACAAAAAGTTATTATAACTTAGTCATTTACGTATACTTAGTGACTATATAGATATTATAAGATTATCTTTTGTTGATTTGACAGAAATCATCAATTTTTTACTTCACTTGATTTCCTAAAAGATTCTTATGCATTAAGCACGGCCAAACATACTTCTAAATATAATAGAAATACTTGTCGATCACTTTCATTATTTTCAGCACACCCTCACCAGCCGCAGACCACCATCACTATATCTAACGACACTGGCTTCAATGAACCAAGATGATTTTAGAGCCCGACTATAAAATCATTTATTAAGTCACTTATATGTTTATATGTGGTTCATTAGAGTTGACATTGTCGCTTAGTCAAAGATGGTAATGACGATCGACATATGGTTACTTGGTTAGGCATTATAGAAAGACCACCTTATTGTACCCTGGCTCAATGCTATAAGCTTATTAGGGTTAAGTCTACATGTCTTACTCATACTCCCTTCTTCCCTCCCTCGATCTAATTTTACATTAAAGTCATATTATGATCTCGTCATGAATACCCAATTGACTTGATCGTCAAAGTGTTCTAGATAATAAATCATTTTAGCCCTCTAACGTAGTTTTTCGTGGGATTGTAGTTAGAAAGAATAATCTGAATTGAATTGTCTTCTCTTTATTCAGGAATCATATAATCGAAAACGCTGAAAGTTTGGTTCTTGAGTTATGTTCACGGTCGGCAGTGTTTTATAGTGACATGATTGTGCATGTTCTTTAAGAATAATATATATTAATTCCAAAAGAAACTATTGCTTTTATTCCAAATCAATAAAAAATGTCTCTTGGCATCTAATCAACATAAAAGTTAGGAGTATAAAGAATATTAAAATAAATAAGGATAAAATAATAACCAAAAATTCCTTGAGATTAAACAACTATGAACTACATAAGAATCAACCAATTTTACAACATTAATGTACAATCCAAATACATAAGTTAGCCAACAAACAGTAATGCAAAGCTCCTACTATTTGGCAGGCCTTCCAATGGCTACAAAACAAAGCACATTTGTTCATCCCCATATGAGGTGGGCAACATGATGACTTTTAGAAAGTCAAAATACCTGAACTCCAACTTCATTTTGACCAAACTCAACCAAATCAAACCGCGTTTCTTCAAGATTCTTTCTTTTAAATCCCTTTGAGCTCCCCACGTTCTCCCCATTGTCCCTTCCTTCAACCTCTTCTCAAGCCTGCAAATTTAACTATTTCTTCAATCTTGAAGCTTTGACTTTCATATTTGACCTTTTTCATCAGCAGTTCAACAATCAAGTAACACCCTTTTGAGTTTTGATCCATTTGGGTGTCTTATGTTGTGTGGATCAAGAATCAAGAGATCTTGAAATGGGTTTGTGTAGCAGCAAAAGCAAGAGTGGAGGGATAAACGGGATAAACCCTAATGCACATAGAACAAGATCTGATGAACCCAAGATAATTTACACCAAATCTCCGGCTCAGGCAGCCCAATTTCCGCCGAGAAAACAGCCACCTCCGGCCACCCACAAAAGGATCTTCAAATCTGACACAATTCTTGGTAAACCATATGAAGATGTTAATCAACATTACACAATGGGGAGAGAATTGGGTAGAGGTCAATTTGGTGTAACATACCTCTGCACACAGAGATCAACTGGTCAAAAGTACGCGTGTAAGTCAATTTCAAAGAAGAAACTTGTGACGAAAAGCGATAAAGATGATATGCGAAAAGAGATTCAGATCATGCAGCATTTAAGTGGGCATGCTAATATTGTTGAGTTTAAAGGTGCTTATGAAGATAAACAATCTGTGCATTTGGTTATGGAGGTTTGTGAAGGAGGTGAGCTTTTTGATAGGATTATTGCCAAAGGTCATTACAGTGAACGAGCTGCAGCGTCGATTTGTAGATCGATTGTTAATGTGGTTCATGTGTGTCATTTTATGGGTGTGATGCATCGCGATTTGAAGCCTGAGAATTTCTTGCTTTCTGATAAGAGTGAGAAGGCACTTCTAAAGACTACAGATTTCGGGTTGTCAGTGTTCATTCAAGAAGGTATTTCTGATCAAACTTTGTTTAAACTTTAAACATATGATGTTGTTGAATCTTTTCAAAGATTCAAATAATAGTTGTGATGATATTGTTTTCTTAATCATAATCTACTGCAAGTCTGAAACCAATAAGTTTTGGCAAGGCAACCCAACCTGGCCCAGACTGTTACGACCCATAATTCTGACCCGCTTCAACCCATACAGAATAGAGACGTTACCCAACTTGTCTGATATATTCATTTTGACACTAGTAATCTTGTTTATGACAATGGGAACAAACACTTGCAGGAAAATTATACCGCGATGTTGTTGGAAGCGCATATTATGTTGCACCAGAAGTGTTGAAGCGAAGTTACGGGAAGGAAATAGATATATGGAGTGCTGGTGTGATTTTGTATATTTTGCTCAGTGGTGTACCTCCCTTTTGGGCAGGTAATCTGATGCTTTTTAATCATTTTGTTAGGCTTTTATGTAGTTTATATAATCAGTTGGAATGTTATGTTATAAGTTATAACCTGAAAATGGATAATAAATTGCAGAGACAGAGAAAGGGATATTTGATGCTGTATTAGAAGGACATATTGATTTCGAAAGTGACCCGTGGCCATCAATTTCCCCGAGTGCCAAAGACCTTGTCCGCAGGATGCTAACACAGGACCCCAAGAGGCGTATAACTTCTGCTCAAGTTCTCGGTATGTAATAATCAAGAAATAATCTGTTAATGAACAGATACAACATACTCTTACTGTAATAATAATTTAAAAAAACTGACCATCACGGTTTAGGAGGCTGTATGCAACTTGGTGACTTAACTTTTAACCCATTTGACCCGTTTCGTATTTGGTTAAACCCCGATTGAGATAAACACAACCAGTTGACCAATTTGATAAGCTCAAATGTTTTCAAATGGGTACAGAACATCCATGGATAAGAGAAGATGGTGAAGCATCAGACAAACCAATCGACAGTGCGGTTTTATCTCGAATGAAGCAATTCCGAGCTATGAACAAGCTCAAGAAACTTGCTCTCAAGGTACCCAAAAAAGCTGATAACTTAGCTTCCATTTTTAACCATGACAGGAGCAATATTATAAACATATAATTTGTATATTCTAGGTCATTGCAGAAAATTTATCAGCAGAAGAAATCCAAGGGCTGAAATCAATGTTTGCAAACATAGACACTGATAACAGCGGGACGATTACGTATGAAGAACTTAAAACAGGTTTGGCCCGATTGGGGTCAAAGCTCACAGAAGCTGAAGTCAAACAGCTCATGGAAGCTGTAAGATGTTTTAAATGTTGAAAGCTTCAAGATTGTTATTTTCAGATACTCTCTTCCTTAAAGACTTCTTTTTATGTTTTTAGGCTGATGTTGATGGAAACGGGTCGATTGATTACATTGAGTTCATCACAGCAACAATGCATCGACACAAGCTGGAAAGGGAAGAACACTTGTACAAAGCATTTCAGCATTTTGATACTGATAATAGTGGGTATGTAATTTATTAGTACACAAGTTTAATTGTATTAATTAAGGGTGTCATTTATGAAAATAAATTAATAGTAAGGTTTTAGGTTGTTCAGGTTGACTTGTTTAACCCTTTTAATTAAAGAGTCATGATAGAATTGACCTATTTAACCTGTATAATTCAGGTTCGGGTTGACTTGTTAAACCCATTTTGTTTAACATATTGACCCCTTTAATAGACATGTTGACCTGCCAAACCATTTATGACACGTTACATCAACCTTTTGACTCGTTTTGATAAATGGGTTGTGTTCGCGTATACAATTTTAAGTGTGTTTGGGTTAAAGTTGATGCCTTTGACCTATTTAAAACCCACCAGTCTGACATAAATAACACCTAGTTCTAATGAAAACTATGAAAAGGGTGAGTGTGATTAAGATCTATTTTGTACATTAGGTTTATTACAACAGATGAACTAGAGACAGCAATGAAGAACTATGGAATGGGAGATGAAGCCACCATCAAAGACATAATAGCAGAAGTGGATACAGATAATGTAAGTTCTTCATTGTCATGGCGTCTTAAATGACACACGGTATTGTTAAAGAGTAAAACTCACAATAGTTGGTTGTTTATTTGACAGGATGGGAAGATAAATTATGAAGAATTCTGCGCGATGATGAGAAGCGGGACCCAACCAGGGAAGCTGTTCTAATGTCGTCTTCTTATCAGCAGAGCAAAGCTTCAAGAAACTTAAATGGCAACTAGATGGTAACAAAGCTAGAAGATCAGATCATATCCAGTATCAAATAATTCAAACTGACCCTGATGCATCAGATTTTAAGTCTTGATGTCACGGGATAGCGTCCCCAAACTTGAATACGAGTTACTATAATCATAGAGAAAGTTCGTATAATCCTCATTTAAAAACTGTTTGTATCATGATGTCACTCTTGTTATTTCAACTCCATTCTATAAAGACTTCTGAAATCATTACTCACCGCCGTAAAACTTCAATCCCACAAAAAAAATAAAAAAATAAAAAAAACACTAGGAGCTGCAGTTATGTCAAGTTAGCAGATCGAAATTGATGAATCCAAACGCTTTTATTCATATCAAAACAGGCACACTTCAAACCATGAAACTCAAACACTACCCATTGTAACCCCTTTGTCTATATGGGCTGTCGAGTTAAAACACTGCAATTGCGTTGTTATCAAGTAACGGATATTAATGGTTCACAAACAGGTTAGAGGTTAAACAATTCGCAAGCAGGTTAGAGGTTAAACAGTTTGCAAACAGGGTTCGCAAACAGGTTACAGGTTAAACTAATGTTATATAGATTGTGATATTAAACAGGTTGATGGGTGGACCTGTTAATTTTAGTACAACTCAAAACCTGAACACAACTTGATAAGCAAACGAGTTAGACTGTTCAACTCAAAACCCGATTATTTTTGTGTTAAATGGCCTGGTAGAACTCCAGTAGTATCGACTAAAAAGAAAGACAAAACTGAAACAAGTATATATTAAATGGAAGACAAAGTTGACGCTAAAATTTAAGCAAGTTCAAAAGTAATAATGTGGTCATGAAACAAACTGTGAACCAGGGTCATAATCTTAGAATCCCAGCATCTGATGACCCACAAAATACTCGATAAACTAAAAGTACTAGCAAGTTTCAGTATAATCACCTGGCAAAAGAAAAACCAGAAAACAAATGATGAGAACCTTTAGAAGTACAAATCTTGATCTGCAGGGAGCACCCCTCGTTCTTGCCATGGTTATCTTGAACCCGATCACTTCTTCTTCCCAGGTTTCTTCACATTCTGTTGCTTCTGTGGCTTACGCGCTCGTGTAAGTGCAAATTCTCCCAATTTGTGTCCTACCATGGCATCTTTAATCTGAATCGGGCGATGTTTTTTCCCATTATGAATAGCAATACGATGGCCAACCATTTCAGGAATAATCATAGACGCACGAGACCAGGACTTAATAAGGTGTTTTTCACCACTTGCATTAAGCTTGTTTATCATCTTCTTCAAATGATTAGCAACAAAAGGGAACCTGTTTATAAGTGGTGCCATTGAGAAACAAGCCTCTTGCTTTCCGTACCTGAGATCCTCCACACGAATATGATATCAATTACCATAATAAACAACATACAATCCTTTCAACAAACCATAAAATAGGGGAAAACAAGCTTCTTATCAAACCCTAATCGAACCAGTTAGCATCTTGAATGCCGTAACTTAATATCAAACCCTAGCTTGAAAACACAAAATTCAAGAATCAAAACTGCAATTGATCACTAATCAGTGAGTTTCAAAGGGCAAAATTACCTTCAATAAATTTAAATCGACCCGTGTCACTGTAATGTATGTAAGCTGATGAATCAAATCAAGAAACAATGGAGTATGAATGCAAAATAAGAATCATTTGCGAATTCTGAATTGAATCAAGTAATCAAGATCGTTAGAAACAACTAGTGCTCACCTGAAGGATCGGCCTAGGGTTTTAGAAATCACGATGTTGAGGAAGGCCACTCGAGGTAGACAAGTTACTAAAGAGCTGACTATTTTTAACAAGTTGATACGGGTTATGAACGATAAATGAAAAAAATATGTGTTTGGTTGATTAGTGGAATGAAATTATCGATTAAGGGAAGCTAGTTCCCTCCACTAGGTCTTTTTTGGTGTTTAACCTTCATCGTCACTTGAAATATACCTTCAACGAGTCAAGTGGTTCGGAACAGGTAATGGAGATTGACGGGTGTCAGGATGCAGAAGTTCCAGACTGACAGACCTGACCAGTGATTTTAACGTTATACTTAGTGTTTTGGTCATAAAAGTAGTTCACGTCTTAAAAAACTAACGGTGTTAACTTTCACTTAATAAAGGATCGTTGGAGGAAAATAAGTTTAAAGTTAAGAGTGTGTATAAAAATTTTTTGAGTTGAGATTAAAATCGACAAGTAAACATAATTATTTAAGATTATAAAAATCTAATAACCCTATTTTAACTACAAACTCACACACATTTTCAATCCACAATTAATTTACATCACTTAGTCACAAAACAATGCTTAAACTATTCACCTCAAAAAAATATCACCACTAATTCTAATAGTTTTATCATTAGACCTAATCCCTTGTCATATACCTTCTTAGGTTATAAAACTCAGGCTTAAGTTATCATCTAATATTGCTTCATGTGAATTTAACTGAATAATGAATATTGATTGGATACTGGATAGAGCACCTAATCAAATAAATGATCATGTTGTGAATTACTTGTGATTCGTATGATCAAGGGCTTTAACGAATTACTTAATTTAATAAAAACAACTTCCATACATGAATATTAAAACCAAAATATTACATTCAAATATAAATAAAAAAACGTTATATAATTTGTTAAAAAACAATACAAATACCAGCAGTATATATAGGTAAAAAATATAAATAAAAAAAACTTTTTTTAATTTTCACGAGCCTAACGACTCTTTTGTAGAAACACAATAAACTCCAACGTCCATGTTAACCCGTGACCACACCCACACCCCTTGAGCGCGCCCCCAATCGCGCCACAAGGTTCAAAAGTCACATCGTCTGATGTAGGGGTGTTCAAATTCGGATATCCGAAAATTTCGGATAGTGAATTTCACTATCCGAATCTGAAATTTCGGATATCCGAAATTTCAGATTCGGATTCGGATATCCGTTCGGATATCCGAATTCAAAAAAAATTTATATTATTTAATAAATTTTATAAAAATATAATAACTTTTATTGAAGTTTTTATCGGATATCTGAAGTTTTTATTAAAATGTCCGAAATATCTAAAAATATCCGAAATATTTAATTAATATTAAATATTTTTAAATTTTTATAAAAATATTTCGGATATTTCGGATATCCGAAATATCCAAAAATTCCGAAAATCACTATCCAAATCCGAATCCGAAATTTTGGATATCCAAATTTCGGATTTTTTGATATTTCGGATTTGGTTTCGGATTCGGATATTTTTAAACACCCCTAGTCTGATAGACAAAAATGCAGATTTAGCTGTTACAAAAAAGCAGTTTAATATGAAAATATTGAAACCTGAGGGGAGTGATTCAGACTTCCCCAATTTATCGAAGGTCGGTTATGCACACGAGATAAAACCAAAAGGAAACGAAAAATATCACTCCCCAAATTTCCTCCGATCTCCGGCGATCTCACCGGAACTCCGATTCCGATCAGTCTCCGATCAGGCGATTGTTACACTGTTTGATGGATAGAGGCAAGGCTTTAGATGCCATACAGAAATCCGTTCAGAACATCGATTTGAATTACAATTCCAAAAACCCTAACAAGTTATCGAAGAGCTATTATCCTTCGCCGCAATCATCCTGTGAGTTTATATCTGAATATTATCGGTTTTTGATTGCGCGTACATTTATGATTGTAATTCATATGGATTTTTATTAGGATCATAGTTCTGAAACCTTACTATCTGTTGATGAAATTGGTGCACTAGCTGGAAATTGTTGTTGGATTTTTCGTTTTTAGGGAAGGATGAGTACGTATGAAATTTACTGTAAGTGAAGTTGGATATATGAATTGGATTGTTTAAGTAGCTATTATTTCATCTTCCGGCGTCGGTTTTGTGTATGGATGTATGTACTCCTTCACGTTCAATAAGAGAATGCAGGTTGTTATTTGACACTGGTGCTTCTCAATGTTAAAGGGATGAGATTATGATTTTGAATTTTTCTAAGATTAATATTCCAATTGCTATGAAATTACGAAGATGGATCAAGTTTGTGATGGGAACTGGAAAGTTAATGTTGGAATGTATTTTTGTAGTGGAAGGAGTATGTGTTTTGTTTGTTTGATTTTATCTTTTGATAGGGATTGAAATCAAAGAGGATAAAATTGACAGTAATTGAGGATGACAATGGAATAATCAAAATAGAAACATGGATTGTATTGCAAAATAGATGATGATAACAAAATGAAGAAGATGATGATAACAAACTCAGTCACCGCCACAAAAGTGGTCCAGGGCTATGCCCTTCTCAATGCTATTGCAAAGAGCCAACAAACCTACTAATTCTCCACCCCCTCCCTAAGGGTTTACTAATACCTATTTATATAAAATATAAGTTGCACTAAACACCCTCCTAGAATAGACAATTGACATTTAAACTATAAAGTAGAATATTATTCCTATCAATATAGGTTTGTCAAGTAGTAGATAATTTGCAGCAGATAATGTCACAAGCTACAACACCATAGTACGCATGGCAAACCACAATATGGCATGACTAAGCAAGCGATAATTTATATGGATTAAAAAGAAATAAAGAATAGCATTCAACATATTTGTTCTA
>BJCN01327553.1:0-14425 GCA_018326445.1 Flaveria brownii
ACAACTTACAGGTCCTGAATTAATCCAAGAAACCACGGACAAGGTCACTGAGATTAAAAATAGATTGAAAGCAGCTCGTGATCGACAGAAAAGTAATGCAGACAAACTAAGGAAACCATTAGAATTTCAAATAAGATATAAAGTTTATCTAAAGGTATCTCCTTCAAAAGGAATCTTTCGATTTGGGAAGCCAAGCAAGTTGAACCCCAGGTATGTCGGTCCATTTAAAATCATTGATAGAATTGGTCATGTAGCATACAAGTTAGAATTACTGCAAGAACTTGGAGAAGTACATAACACTTTTCATGTGTCCAACTTAAAGAAATGTCTATCGGATGAGACATTGTTAGTGCCAATTCAGGAAATCACAATAAATAGGAAACTACATTTCGTAGAGGAACCAGTAGCCATTGTAGACAAAGAGATAAAGAGATTAAGAAAGAATAGAATTCCTATAGTGAAAGTTAAGTGGAATGCAAAGAGAGGACCGGAATACACATGGGAACCGGAAGATGAGATAAAAAAGAAATAGCCTCATCTGCTCAGAGCTGATAATCAAGAAAAGTTCCACTCGACTTTAAAAACTTCTCACCAATAAATTTCGGGACGAAATTCTTTTAACGGGGGAGAATGTGACAACCCTAAAAATAAGGTTAGACGATTTAATATCCTAAGAAAAATTTTATATTTCGACTAACACCTTATGAATATTATTTAGTAAATTACATTATTATGTCATATATATATATATATATATGTATCTCATGTATATATATTTATCTCATGTATATATATTTTATGTATGCATGTTTGCATGCATGTATATATATAGAATTTACGTGTGCATAAATATAGATTTTTGCATGCATGTATATATTCTACTTGTGCATACATATAATTATATATTTTACGTGTAGGTATATATATATATATATATACACACATAATTTAGACTTATGGTTATCTATGCTACTATATATGTGTGTTATGTATAAATTTACTCATGCATACGTAGATTAGGTATCAAAACAATATGATAACACGATCAAACAACACAATTAAGAAAAACCCTAAACACACGAGCATCAAATTAAGATTATTAACTTAGACTAACCACATAATGCCTCGGTTAATGACTAACTAAAGTCATTAGTACCCGTAAAATGGATCTCTCGGCTAAACCATCCCCAAAACCACCATTGGAATCACATGGTTCATCATCATTGTTAGAGGATAGGTGGCAAAGCTACCATGAAAACCCATGCCACGAATATTTCTCCTTTTGCCACCTAGAACTAAGCAATGACTAAGCACTCCTATGGATGCTTACTCATCCAAGCAAGGAGGCTAGTAAGCATTGAAAGTTCTAGGCCAAGCAATCTCCAAACCGCCACTCATCTCTCGGTTATATAGATCACAAGCCAACCGCGACCACCCCAACCCACAAACAAACTCCTTTACCTCTCGGTTACTTGAGACAATCACACATCCATTGACCACCTCCCTTCCTCTTGAAAACTAAACACCAACCGATCACCACCTCCAACTCTCGGATCACCCTTAACACACAACCACCAACCGTGACCAACTCCACTCTCTTTCACCTCTCAGATAAACACCACCACCACCTCTACACACCACTCGATTGTGGACTAATTGCCTCAGTTCTTAAACAACATTATCAAGGTCATCATTCTCATCATCCACAAGGTTGTAATCTTCTTCTATATGTTTTAAAAATCAACATTACATATGTGTTATAAACACATATATAACTAAGTCTTGGTAAATATACACCAAGACTAACCTTAAAACACCTTGAAATTCTTATTCCTCATCAAGTCACAAGGATGAGATTTAAAAATTCAGAAGCTTGTGACAAAAGTAAAAGCTTTTTTGAAAATTTTAAGAATAAATCTTGTAATATCAAGTAAAATAAGCAAAAATATTAGACAAATGAGATTGTGTGAATAAACATTGAAAAATATTTATAAAAATACTGAAATATTATTCTGTAAGTTTTGATAAAATTATGATGAATAAAACAGTTTATACAAAATTGTTTAATTGGTAAAATAAGCAATAAATACTCAAAAATATAAAATAAATTCGAACAAATTCTAGAATAATCAAAGAATTATTCTCTTGTGATATAAAGGCTCCAGGAATTATTTTGTAATTTATTTCCGTTTTATGAATGAAAAATGAATTTTTAAATGATCTGTAAAAGAAAAATCAAAAGAAATACTTAATAAGTACCATAAATCATTAAAACTTCAATGAAGACATGATAAACCAAATTCAATAGATGGTGTAAATTTTATAATTTTTGAAGTTATATAGCTATTTTTAATGAATTTTTGGAATATTATAAGAATTATAGAAATAAATCGGTTGTGAATTAGACATGAGGAAATTTATATCATAATATATACTATTGAAATAATATTCTGGAAAATTTGGAGAATTTTTAAATAACAGTAGCTCTTTTTGGTGATTTATGGAGAATTTTTGATAAGCATAACAATTTATTTATAATAAAATAAAAGTTGGGAATTTTATGGTAATATTATCTAACTATATTATAGCTGAATTTTTAAGAATTTGTTATATATGAGATTCTAAAAATTTTAAAGAAATTTTATCTAACTTATAAAATTATTTTTATAGGTTACATTTTGGAGAACAGGTGAGACTCATAGCCCCATTTTTTGTATTGATAAAGTTTTTGGGGGAAAAAGCATACTGTGTTTTTTGATTGATGCACTATTTTTGAGATTCTTGCGATATACTGTCATTTGTGATACAGCCATTAATTCGAATGAGGAACCGTTGGATAATATAGGTAGCGCTACTTAGGAGAATATTTTGCACCAACAGGATGAGTGTTGTGATGCTACTTGAATATTTTCTGCACCAACAGAATGAGTGTTGTGATGCTATATTATCTGATTTTAGGAATTATTTCGTGACAATATAAATTATGTGTGTGAGCAGGTTTGGTTGTAATTGGTGCATCAATAAAATACTTTGTCAGGAAATAAACTTATGATCTCACCAATTTTATGTTGACTGTTTTGAGTATGCTTTTTCAGGTGAAAATGACTAACAATATTGATTTCTCTTTTGATGTGTACAATGGCTGGGGTGAAGTCATTAGAAGGGTTTGTGTGAATCTAACTGTCAACATCTACGATGACAGTGTTGTGGTGGACGCTCATTTCCATCGCATTTGAAGATGTTGTGGCTAAATAAAAGTTGTAATAGGATTATATCAAATTTGGACTATCTAAGTAAATGATGTAATCCTAACTTATGTTATATAATCAAGTTATGTATTTTATGTGTTAATATTGTTTGTAATTTCATTCCTTATAATCACATGCGTTCTGAACAAACAATCACACCCAAATCGCTTCACGCTTCCGCCGGGATGTGACAATATGCCCATTGTATTTTGTGCTTCTATTCAATCTTCAACTTACATCCTGTTGAGGGATGATCGAGAGATTTTATCGAAACATTCTTGTGCATTCAATCATCATCTTATAAATGAAGAGACATGGGGTATTATATGTGTTGAACTTGGATGGTACCCAAACTATAACAGGTGGGTCATTTTACCGCCATTAACTACCTTAACCATCAAACTTATGCCATAATAATAATAGTACAATTAGTTACACTAACTTAGGATAAAACATCTATTAAGTCAATTAGTTACCTTTACTTTCTTCATTCTTATTGTTAAACTTTTCTTGAAGTTTAACATCTCTTTCTTTTCCTTGCTGTAACTTTTGATATCCATAATCACATTTAGTTATTTGATTCTTGCTTGGTTTTGCTTGTTATTTGTTACTCTTGCTAATTGATCCAAATGATGATTTATTCTACTTTGGTACTTCTTGCTTTGATTTGCGACACATGTCTTCTTTCATACTTTGACCTAGTTCTTCTTCCTGCTTTGCCAAACAGTACTTTTTCTATAAACGCCACACTGGTTGTTTTTCTTATTTCGCCACACAGGTCGGACTAGCCACATAGGTCTTCTTACTTGATTCTCCACACAGGTCGAATTTGCTTGCTTGCTATTTGCTTTTGGGCATCTTGCTAACCAAATTTTCTTTGCTCCCAACCACCTTTCTAATCGGGGCTATATGTGCTCCTATCCTACTTGTTAATCAGGTTTTTATGTACTAATTTGCTATACTCAACGAACAAAAGTTCGGAGTTACTTGCTACTTGCTGTGATTATCCTTACCATTTTTGCTTGCTTTGATCGAAGTCGGTCTATCTTGCTTGCTTTGAAACACTATGGTATCTCTTACTTGCTACATGAACCAAGATTGGTTTGATCTTGCTTGCTAAATAAACCACAAGGGTTTGGTTCTTTATTGCTATGTGAACCACAAGGGTTCAATTCTTACTTGCTATAAGAATCTTGTAGATTGAATTTTGACTTGCTAGCTATTGAAAATTTTCAATTATTTTGTGGCGAATTTGGTTTCTTTCTAATTTTGGAATCATATTATTGGAATTTAAACAAAATAAAAATCGATTTTGAATAAACCTTTAATTAAATTCTCAAAACTTTGTTCTTTTCCTTTTGATGAAATATTAATAAGGAAATTGATTATTTATTAATAAATTTATTGTTTTTGTATCTTGAAAAATGGGTTTAATTAAGTATAACAAAACTTTCTTAATATGTTTTCTTAATATGTTTTCTTAATATGGTTAAAATCTTTCAGTTTTGACTTTCCATGTTTGGATAATATCTGCCGACTTCGTCTTCTTCAATCGATTTTGGATGTTGACTCCAATAATGATATGAATTGTTCAAATCAATTCTAGATTTCCGTTGATTCAATTTCAATAAATGAAAACGATTTGATTATGTTTTAGCTCTTCCTTTTTTTTTCTTTCACCACTGTAAGGTTTCGTGATGCCCTCTTCTTCGTCTTTCTTAATCGGAATATTTAATTTTGTTGGTTTTGTATACACCGAGAACAAAGATGTTGTTCTTGGTTTCGATTTGATTGTCACGAGTGGTAAATTCGATTCTTGCTCCTTGTTGATTGCGAATTTGATTTCACTGTGATAATTACTTGCGTACATGAAACAGGGGTCCGTCGCTCTAGTTTCATTTTCTATAAATTTTCTGATGTGATGTTCTCACTTTCAAGTTCTTGCTTACAGTTGTCTCGAACAAGATTTGATCGCAAGTTTAATCAAATTTGACTTTCCAGTTATGTGACACCCTAAATAAATCCCACATCAACCTGAGAAAGTAAAGATTCTTGGGTGTATTGGCTATGAATAAGAGTAGAACTACATAATTAAGTGTGCTCATGTGGTAGCAATCCAAGGATGGGTGACATCCCTGGGAAGTTTTCACTCAGGCAACTAAAAGCTAATCCGTGAGCTACTTGTGGGAAAATCAGACAATATTGATGGTATGAGGGTCCAGGTGTTAAAGAACTGTATCAGAGCCACTCATCTGTCATTTAGGATGACGGGACGAAACCTTACAAAAAAATGATGAGTTCTCGGGCTTATCGAGGGTGATAAGTCCAAAAGGGGGTTAATTATGATACCCTACATAAATCCCACATCAGTAATGGACAAGGGAGATTTCTGGTTCATAAGAAATGTTTGGTCTCTAATATCACCAATGCGTTTTTGGCGTATTGGTTGTGGTTGAGAGGGATGGGTGACCTCCCTGGGAAGTTTCATTCAACCAACTAAAAGCAAATCCGTGAGCAACTTATGGGCAAAGCGGACAAATTTCTTGATATGAGGGTCCGAGTGTGTTGAAATTTGGTTTCTTGATAGCAACCAGGGAATGAAACAATGAAGATGTTTTCTTCACATGCTTTCTTCTTCCTCATACAATTTTTCCCTAAAGCGAACACACTCTGATACCATGTTGAAGGATGATCGAGAGAATTTCATATAAACATTCTTGTACATTCTATCATCATCTTACAAATGAAGGGATATGGGGTATTTATATGTGTTGAATTTGGCGGGTACCCAAATTACAATGGGTGGGTCATTTAACCGCCATTAACTACCTTAACCGTCAAACTTATACTATGATAATAGTAAAATTAGTTACACTAACTTAGGATAAAGAAATATTAAGTCTAAGACATTCTTTATCAGACTACTAGAACATTGCACAAACATTAAACATGACAATCTAATAATAAAATTTGTTGTCCTGCAAGACAACACAATATTTCTCTTGCAAAAAGTATGAGATAAGAAAGTCATCATGCATCCATGAAAATTGCATCAATTAACTGGACACAATTATGGACCTAAATTGCCCGCTAGCAAAGATAATTGTAATCTCAAATTGATTTTATTAATATTCTTGTGGTGCCCTCTAGCAAAGATAATTGTAATCTCAAATTGATTTTATTAATATTCTTGTGGTGATGACAATAAGAGAACATGTAACTTCAAAATGACAACATCTGATTATGTAGGGTGTTGAAATTTCCATTGGATGGTTTGGTAACTTGAAAATGTAATAAGAAGGCCTGCCATTACTCTTACTATGTTCTAAAATATGTTGTCGATTGCTTTCTTGTCCACATTATTATTTCCCAAACTTTAACATCTTCATGCATTCGCAGAAAGTCATGGGAAGTTGCGACTATCTTGATTGAGCGGTCAATCATATCATAGTTGTGTTCACCATCAAAAGATCACCCCGAAAAGAAAGATGACATCACATTCAACATGTATTTAAAGTTTTTTCACCTCTATGGAACAAAAGAAAGCAAGGAAAAATATTATAACGAATTCTACTAGTAGGAATAGTGTTACCTGACCTAATATCTTCTTTTACAAGACTTTATAGGTAACAAAAGCTAATAAGAGGTACAATCACAATTCAAGCCAATCAAGTTAAGACAACAAATTAAACACTTAAACTTACATGACCAAGCAAACCATATACCTTAGAATCAAACATAATATGTATGACCAAGAAACTAAATAGGCTTTGATATTATAATATGTAGGTTGTTAGACCACCCGAGGGTTAGAATTGGATGCCTATTTAAGTTTTTTTTGGTTAAATTGAAAAATAAAATGCTTAAACTTGAATCATCACATTGATCATTGAAGAGGATTATATGTGGAGGCAGAGGCAGAGGTTGAGAGTCGTTTGATGACTTTAGCTACTCACTCAATGACCCAATTAATTTTAGCTGGCATAGATATAACTATACTCTATAATGTTTACCTACTAACTTATAAGTTGTCTAGTTTTTAATATTGTTACGATGCATCTTAAAAGCATTGCTTGTTTATCAACTCCAAAACAGCAACCAGAAGTCCATAACATTACAAGTGAATTAAAACCATGTCTAACTTCACAAATTTTATCATAATACACATACTGATATGCTTTACGAAGTATTGCCAAGGATGTTTCCGGAGACAGAACGCATATCTTGGATCTCATTGATATGAAAATTGCAAAGGCTACAATGTTCCCAAAAGTCATAGAGAAGTACTTTTTTCATTATACCCGAATGGTACTATTGACATGGTAGTTAAGTTCATATCTCTATCTGACATCTTTTTATGAGTGTTTATGTATAATTCATTTTAGAGTAAATTTCACGGTTGATCACTGTGATTTCATTTAAATTTTAAATTTGGTCCCTAACTTTTTAAACTTTTAGATATTGTCCCCGATCTGTAAATTCTCTTTCTTTTTTAGTCTAATACCATGAATTTGTGAAAAACGATTATTGATAAAAGGAAATTTTTGTCTTTTCATTTTGAAAACAATTTTGAAAAATTTACAAAATTAATTAGTAGGACCCAAACAACTTATAGTCAGTCACTTGTGCCACTTGGCCATTACCCCTTCGTTTGAATAGTCAAATCTTCCCTTTAACATAATTACCCGCCGAAGGATTCCCAACTCCAACCACGCTCCCTGGGTGAAGCGACCAATCAACCACCAATTCCAATGAGCACCATCGAACTTATACACCCTAACTTATCTTGATCACTGGTTTGTTTCATATGGTCGTCACCACCCCACCCGACAAAAAATCATTGTTGCTAGAGAATCAAGGTAGTGGTAGTGTTACTGCTACAGAAGACACAAAACCACAAGGGAGTGTCAGTTTGGTTCATATATTTTTGCAAAAGTTACAAACCGTCTCATCTAATATGGAGATGGAGTCAGCCACCTAAATAATGAGGACCGTAGACGGTCAATCATAAACTTACAACCGGTGGCTGTGTACATGCCGGGAAATTGACGGCATGGGGATCTTGAGTAGATGGGTGTCATGTGATGGTTCAGATATATGAGGTCGTCGATTATGGTCTAACCGGAAAAAGTGGTCTAATTGGTAACGGTGTGCGGTCGGTGATGTGGTGATCTTGTTGGCGGTAATTTCGTATTAGCCAAAGTCACAAGTCGGTGATCATTGGAAGATTACAAGTTGGTAAACTTAGAGGGTCTAATATAACAAGTTGGTTAATTAGATTTAAATGTTTCCTAGTTTCATTATAATGGTTATAAGGATAAATATTAAGATTATGATAAACATTATTATTAGGATAAACATTGACTACCAAGCTTGTGATAATCTATATAAACCAAGAAGGCTTTATTCTTTTGTATTGAGTTTTGAGCTATTTTCTTAATACAAAGTTATGGATTTATCCATAATTGTTTGTGTTTTAGTTCCATTTTGATATCAATTCACTTGAATTGCTATCAGAGCTATGCGATAAAACCTAGCGGAAGAAGGAGTCGCAATTGAAGTTTGAAGAAGAACCACCAAGAAGCTGTTGTCGATCACTGACTCGGGACCAGAAAAATCTGCTGTATCAAGCAGGCTCTATTCGCAAATTGCAATGAGATCTCAACCATGGAAAAGGGTTGGATCTTAGACCTGGAAGTACAAGACCGTAGCCCTCAACACCCCTGAAAGTCTACTAATGATATGCTCCAAATTATACATAAAACCCTATCAAAATCACATCAATTGTTCCTTAATATCTTCCTTAAAATGATGATTATATACTTAAAATCATTAAATTGTGTTTTCAGGTGTTGAAAAGGGAAAGATGGACAAAAGAAGCATATTTAACAAGATATAAAAGAATTCCAAGCTTTCAAGTCCAAGCATAAGGTCGTGCCTCATTAAGCACGCCCCCATGTCTTGCCTAAAACACACCCCCGTACTAAATTTGGCACACCCCCGTGTTTGTACATCTGACAGGACAAAAGGTAATGTCCCCTAAAAGTAAGCACGAGGTCGTGCCCCATGAAGCACGAGGTCATGCCCCACCTCAAACATGGGGCGGCGCCCCATTTGTCATGGGGATGTGCCCAAAACTCTCTGCATGTACGAGCCAACCAACTTTTGTAAGCAATGTACTAACACAGGGCCATGCGTCATTAAGTACGCCCCCATGTCTTCCCTGAAACACACCCCCATGCTAAATTTGGCACACCCCCGTGCTAAATTTGGCACACCCCCGTGTTTGAACATCTGACAGGAAAAAAAGTATTGTCCCCTAAAAGTAAGCACGGGGTCGTGCCCCATGAAGCACGGGGTCGTGCCCCACCTCAAACACGGGGTCGTGCCCTATTTGTCACGGGGTCATGCCTGATACTCTCTGCACATACGAGCCGACCAACTTTCGTAAGCATTGTACTAACATGGGGTCGTGCCTTTTAGGCATGGAGCCGTGCTTAATCACCCCAGAAAGCCTATAAATAGAGGCGTAAGTTCACCTTTTTGGCAAGCTTTTGGTGGAGGAGTTACTCTGCATAATTCTCTCGAGAATCAAGTCTTGAAGACCATTTGGAGGCTCGGGAGGTGCAAACAATAGTTGAGAGAAGCTCGGGATTGTCTAAACATCATCCATTGTGGATCACCGGTTTGATTGTTCCATTTCACCGATGAATTCATATCTATCTTCTATGTTGTTTGTTATTATGTTCAGGCTCATTATGAGCTAAACTATCATTATCATCCTAATTGGATGAAACTTATGTAATATGTGATAAACTAATAGTGTGATTTATATTGTGTTAATGTTATGATGGTCTTGGGAAAACGTTTGATGAGTAGCACCTACATTTGAATGGGAAGTTATAAACCTATGGTTATTAGAAATCATATCACCTTAACTTTCTGATCATTTACGGGTTCCCTTTTATTAGTCTGAGAAATCTACAGTAATTGTTATAATTTTCTAAAATTAATGGTACGTTGGAAAGGAACTTGATCAACTCTCTTCTCACATTAAGTTATGTTTTCAGAAATCATATGTCGAAAAGGTCATAAAAGATTTACCTACATTACTAGGGCTTTGACCTAAGCAGTAAATCTCAACCTGACGTGGTCCTAGTCACTGCGGCGCGGATAGACGAGAAATCATGCCAACTCACCTTTATAAACATTAACACAATTACTTTAATCAATATCTTTAATCACACCACCACTTCATCACATTTACATAAGTGTAATCTAGTTAGGATGATAGCCTTTATCCCCTGGTTTCAAATCCAAAAGTTTCAACCTTGTTTACTTTATTTTTATTACTATTTCTAAAACCCTAAAAACCCTAGTTTACATCAATGCAACTTATCATTTTCCTAAACAAAAATCAAATCTGGTAGTCAAGCATTAGGGTTGTTGAGTACACTAGGTGTGTCCACGGATTGATACTCGGTTCTTACCATCAGTATATTACCTCACGATAGGTACACTTGCCTTTTGTGTGTGTAGTTTACTATTAGTAATAACCAATTAAAACTAAATCTATGCGAAAAACCTTTATCAAAATATATATACTTTTCACACGCATCAAGCTTTTGGCACCGTTGCCGGGGAACACACGACAGTTTTGAAAGACAATCTAAATTTTTGACTATCTTGTTTATATCTTTTTAATATATTTTTGTTCAAATTTATTTTAATTTTATAGATAGTTTGCTTTAGTTAGTTTAGTTACATTAGCCTGCTTCATTCTAAGCCTTAGATTATTTATGCTTCTTTAAGTTACTGTATGTCCGACTCGTCTAGTTCTGAACTTGTTTCGCCTCTTTCGGAACCTGAACGACTTTTCTGACAAAGGTTACGCGAAAGACCACGACAAACCGCAACAATCATCGGAGAAGACATTTCGGAAGATACACCATCCCAAGAAGACATGGCTAACCAAGACGACGAAATGAAGATGACATACTATGCCACACCGTCAATCGATGGTTACGACTCTAGTGTTTTCCAACGAGCAATAGCGGCCAAAAATTTCAAGATTAAGTCTAGTATTATCAAACTCGTAGAAAAGTTTGTTTAGTTTCATGATGTTCAGATGACACTATTAGACTAAGACTTTTTCCATTTTCACTTCACGGCCAAGCCATTGACTGGCTTGATTCACCTTCACCTGGTTCCATCACCATATGGGCGAAAATGGCTGAACAATTCCTATTGAAATACTTTCCACCCGATCACACTGCAAAATTGAGAAGCAGCATCACAAGCTTTCGCCAAGACGATGATGTATCATTACAATTAGCATGGGAGAGATACAAAGGTCTCCTTAGGAGATGCCCACATCACAGACTTGATCTGTGGCTACAGTGTCAAATGTTTTATGATGCAATCAGCGGAGCACACAAACAAGCTATAGACCAAAGTACGGGAGGAGATTTCGGAAGTGTCACGCCAACAGAGGCATAGCAAGCCCTAGAAAGAGCATCTAAGAAGAGCTTTTCTTATAATCCCTTAAGAAACAAACCCAGTTCTAAAGGCATTCATCAAGTAGACTCTGAAACACTGATTACAACCTAGTTAGAAGCCCTAATCAAACGATTTGAACAATTGCAAGCCGAACTGAAAAAGACTCCAACACGATGCAACACATGCGAAACTTCACACAAGACCGACGAATGCCCACAAGGCATTATGATGGTTGAAGATATTGACTACGTAGGAGGCCCAAACAACTCATATAATAACAACTCAAATTAGAGGAGCCACTCGAATTACAGGGAGGCTGGTAACAACCAATCATTATCTGGATTCAACCGTGGGCCACCTTACCAATAACAGAAACCACCATACCAAGGTCCAAGCAGTAGTAACCAAAACCATGAAGAATCATCAATGGAAGACTTATTACAACAATTGTTGATAACCACACAAGCCGTAGATGAATACATCCAAAAATCTAATCGAAAAAATAAGGAGAGGTTCCAAAGAAACAAGACTGACATCAAAAGCAACAAAGCATCACTGCAAACCATTAAAAACCAAGTAGGTCAGATATCATAACAACTAACTGCAAAGCCCTAAGGTGCTTTACCTAGCAACACTGTGACAAACCCTAATGCTCAAGTCAAAGCCATCACCACAAGGAGTGGCAAAACCACTCAAGGTGATGCACCTGCATTATAGCCCATCCTTGATGAAACGGAACTCGAAACTCCAAGTAATGCAAATGACAAACAAAAGAAACCCGTTGTTGTTGAAGAACGAGCCAAGAAATACGTACCACCGCCACCCTATGTTCCACCACCTCCATATCCTGGTCGTCTGAGACAACAACGAATGGAGGCACAATATGGCAAATTCCTGGGATTGTTCAAGCAACTCCACATCAATCTGCCATTGGTGGAAGCCTTAGCCCAAATGCCAAATTATGCTAAGTTTTTAAAGGGTGTATTGTGAAACAAGAAGAAACTGGAAGAGTTATCACACGTAGTTTTATATAAGGAATGCTTAGCAGTTCTTCAAAACAAACTCCCTCAAAAGATGACTGATCCAGGGAGTTTCACCTTACCTTGCCTAATAGGAAATCTTTCAGTCAGCAAAGCGTTAGCTGATTTAGGTTCCAACATTAACCTTATGCCTTATGCAGTTTTTAAAAAGCTAAATTTAGGCGAACCTAGACCTACTCATATGAGCATCCAATTAGCTAACCATTCTATTAAATATCCAAGGGGCATCGTTGAAAATCTCTTAGTTAAAATTGACAAATTCGTATTCCTGTTGATTTCATGATCCTCGACATGGATGAGGATAAGAATGTTCCTCTTATCCTAGGTCGACCTTTCTTAGCAACTGCTTGAGCTCCCATCGACGTTTGCACCGGAAAACTCACACTTCGAGTGGATGAGGAGGTGGTAACATTCGACATAGGACAATCCATGAGACATCCTTAACATCATGATGACTCACTCTATTATATTGATGCTTGCGATTTGATCATAAGCTGTCATTTGAAGAACACTCATCAAATTGAAGCTTGCGACACTCAATTAATAAAAGTCCAAACCACTGAACCCATCTGTGAGTATCAAATCACTCCGAAACTAGAAGTCGATGAAACATCATCTTATCAAGAAGCATTTGAGATCATCGAACAAGAACTAGAACCCAAGGCCAAACCTTCTATCAAAGACCCTCCCACTTCCATCTCATCTCGAATACGCTTTTCTTGAAAACATATCTCAACTTCCTATCATAATCTCATCCACCTTATCAAATGATAAGAAGAACAAGTTGCTCAATGTGCTTAAGACACATAAACGAGCAATTACATTGAAAATATTGGACATCGAGGGAGTCAATCCATCCTTTTGCACTCATAAAATATTGATGGAGGGAAACTTCAAATCCGTCATTCAAACTCAAAGACGTTTAAATCCGAGTATGTAAGAGGTGGTGAAGAAAGAAGTAATCAAATTGCTAGATGTTGGTTTCATTTACCCTAGTTCTGATTCGCCTTAGGTCAGTCCCGTTCAAGTTGTTTTAAAGAAAAGAGGAATGACTGTAGTAACTAACAAGAAGAATGAGCTTATTCCAACTCGTACGATTACAGGATGGAGAGTTTGCATCGACTATCGCAAACTAAATGACGCCATAAGGAAGGATCACTTCCATCTGCCTTTCATCAACCAAATGCTCAAGAGACTATCTGGAAAAATGTTCTATTGTTTCCTTGATGGTTTCTCAGGGTATTTCTAAATTCCCATTTCTCCTAAAGATCAAGAGAAAATGACATTCACTTGTCCATATGGCACTTTTGCTTATCGGCGAATGCCTTTTGGATTGTATAATGCCCCTGCTACATTTCAAAGATGCATGGTAGAAATTTTTCATGACATGAT
The DNA here is from genome assembly GCA_018326445.1 of Flaveria brownii. Taxonomy (NCBI): domain Eukaryota; kingdom Viridiplantae; phylum Streptophyta; class Magnoliopsida; order Asterales; family Asteraceae; genus Flaveria; species Flaveria brownii. The sequence continues at coordinate 14,180 of BJCN01327553.1, forward strand.
CAAACATTCAATGGAAGTTTTCATGGATGATTTCTCCGTCTTTGGAAATTCATTTGAACAATGTCTTGAAAACCTGGAAAAGATGTTGGTTAGATGTGAAGATTCTAACATTGTTTTGAGTTGGGAAAAGTTCCACTTCATGGTTACTGAAGGAATAGTGTTGTGACATAAGATCTCTCGAGCAGGCCTTGAAGTTGATAAAGCCAAAGTCGACACTATTTCCAAACTTCCACATCCCACAACCGT
>BJCN01327563.1:2229-13186 GCA_018326445.1 Flaveria brownii
TTTTTTTTACAAAGATGTATAAATAACAAATAAATAAAATAATAAAAATAATGAAACGTGATGTTACACCAATGGCGAGATTCTCCATTGGAGAAGACGAAGAAGAGGATCCACTCACCATCAAACGCCAAAGGTTATCCGAAACGACGTCGGATTCGCGAAGATCAGTGCAGCGATCGCAATCGCGTGCTGTGGCGGAGGAAGACGATGAAGATGTTCAGGTTCCCGTAGAAGACATCGAATCGGATTCGCGAGGATCCGAAGACGTTGAAGAAGATGATGATGATGATGTTGATGATGATGAGGAGGTGGAGAGTGAGGAGGATGAAGAAGAGGTTGAGGTTTGTGAGCATATTGTAAGCGAGGATGATGTTAGTGACCGTGGAGAGGCGGTGGCGGAGGGAGACGATCGGCGGCATCAGATGACGTCATCGACGGCGGCGGCGTTGCTCCGGGGGCTGTCGAACGTGGTGGTTGCGAATCGGACGGTTTCCAGTGGTTCGCCGGTGGTTAATGGTGTGAGTGGAGAATTGCAGGTGGTGTTGACGGATCCGGATGTGTTGGATTGCCCGATTTGCCTTGATCCGTTGAGTACTCCCGTGTTTCAGGTATTGCATCTGTTGATCTTCGTGTATATGTTTTGTGTGTGTGTGTGTGTGTGTGTTTTATGTTTTGAAGATTGGTAATTGAGTTGTTTTGAATCGATAATGGTAATGTGTTTAGTGTGTTGGGGACTTGTGATGATCCATTGATGCTTTAGGTAAGGGCTAAGTGCTATGCGTTGTGAAGTGTGTTGAATTGTTGACAGAATCATGGAGATTTGTGTGAGTGAAGAAATTAAGATTGCTAGTATATAACTTGCAGATGACTATGAAGATACATGAATGTAGTATGAGTAATGCTACATATATCTTTAGCATTTACCCAATCTACATAATGACTATAATAGATTTCTGTTAATCCAAATCAAAGAATTTTGCTTTCATAACCAACATAATTATCTTTGTAACTTCCTTAAGCTACTATTCCAGACAGTTGTTGGTGAATTTTTGTTAGTTTGTTGCAGTGATTTTCATTATTTGAATGCAATCTATATGAACAGCAGAATTTCGTGCTTCCATCTTTGTGCTAAGCTGTGTGAAGGTCATAAGTCATTTCTCCTTGTCATAGGAAGTTATAACTTTCATTTTTTTTTGTCCCACAAGATCCTTTCCTGTTCGCGTGTTTTGTTTTCTCAAGGGGGAAAATAAGATGTGAACTGAAGTATGATGCCAGTCGGTTTAGATGGTTTGATATTGCCATTAGTGAGTCTTTTCCATGGAAAATATGGCATCAATTCTTGCACTTTAATAATTGTTCTTTAGTTTTATGCAGTTATCATTTTTCAATTTTCATTCTCTCTGTTGAAGTTTTAGGGTTAACATTTTTTTAATTGTTTTTTTTTTCTGTTAATGGCTTTGCAGTGTGAGAACGGGCATATAGCATGCTCCTTATGCTGCTCCAAGGTGAAGCAAAAATGCCCATCTTGCTGCATGCCGATTGGTTACAACCGTTGCAGAGCTATTGAAAAGGTCATTGAATCAGTCAAGATATCATGCAAAAATGCGCAATATGGTTGCAAAAAAACCATGACTTACAGTAAAAAAACAAAGCATGAACAAATGTGTCCCCACGCCACATGCTTTTGTCCTCACCCATCATGCCCCTTTGCTGGTTCTTCCAAGAGCATGTACCTCCACTTTGGCATCCAACATGCAGCCTCCACCACCCGCTTCACCTACAACACCACCTTCTTTGTTCATGTAGCAACGCTTCAGAAACACATTTTTCTTCAAGAACAACACGAAAGTGTTATATTCATTCTCAATCATCAATCTAGAGAACATGGTCGAGCCTTGAGTGTTGATTGTGTGGGCACAAGCACGCTAAAAACTTCTTTTGAATATCAAATCACTGCTAGAAACATGGAGTCAACTCTTACGCTGCAGTGCAAACCAGAGGTATATACAAGGTGGTCTGAGCATCCGCTCAAAAAGAATTACCTAACTGTTCCATCTGACTTTTTTGGTTACAGTGGGACTCTGCCTCTACATCTTTGCATAAAGAAGGCTCAATCGCCCGTATGAACAAACAATGTCTTGTATGCTAAATGTTGTTCTCTTCTTTTTATAGAATTTGCTTTCTCTAACTAGTATGTATTACTACAAATTTATATTACCTTTTAAGTTGTTATGGAATAATGTTAATGTATCATTTGGAATTTCATTTCTGTTGTGTTATTTCTTGTGGTTAAAACAGGGAGGACCTTGTGACCACACTGCTTCTCTCTCTTTTATACATATTTTTTTCCCTCGCTTTTATATCCTGCACTTGATTCACTGTTCAAGGACAAAGGAAACAGTGGCAAATTTTATTCTTGTGATGTTGATGTAAAAACACAACAAATAAGCTTAACGGGTCACGACACCGATGAATAAAGGTTGAAAAGCGACCAACCTGATGTCCTGATATTATAATGTGGAGCGATCAAACAATTGCATATGACTGGGAGTGCTATTTGTAAAATGAAACAGTAGCAACTGAAACAACTTTTGGAACAAACCAGTAACAAAACATCAGGAACTCAGGATGCGATACTGCTATAGTGTATTTTCTCAAAACATCTATCATTCAAATGCAAAATGATATGGCAAAGACCCATGGTAAATTGGAACAACTTTTGCAAAAGGAAAAGAACACGTATTTCATCTCACTATGGATACGATGTTGTATTTTCATTAATGCAAGACGATCAAAATCAATACAATAGATTTTATGTTTTATCAATATACTTGGAACCGTAATTAGCCTTGTCCTGCTTGACGAAGGGGATGGAGGAATTAAAGGCTTATGTTTATCATTATTCTTGGAACCGTAATTAGATCGGTTTCCACAAACAGAGTTGATATTGACTATGTAAGCACTACTCAATTGCTACTATAAGTTGCAACAAATCATACAATTGCCACCGAAGAAGAACAAGATCCAGTTCCCACTTACCACCATTGAAACTTATCATTATCTGGTTAAATCAGAGTGTGAAACTTTAGTTTCTAGCGTACCGCTACTTTGTTGATATCATAACCCTACATTCATACTCTAATTCAACCATTTCTTTGTTCAACTTTACTGTTTCATAAAATTCTTCTTTCGTCCGACTACAAACACAAAACAATCAAAGCATCAAGATTTACATAAATGTAAACGTGCTTGTGTTAAAGCATCGCCAATAGCAAGCTTTAAAAACACTGTCACATGTTCAAAAACACCCACAGACACCCTTCATTTTCCTCCACATAAACGACTAGCTCCATCCTCTCACCTTCACATAAGCTCAAAAACGCTTATAACCGACATACAAATGCCCTTGTAAGTGTAACTCATCCTCCAAAAACTACCTTCAGCTATAATATAGGGACCAAATATGTAAAACTAACAGCACCAGTAAATTGCAAAGATGGGGGTCGTTTCAATTGCATCCGATCAGACTCACAAAACACTCGTTAACCTCTGCTGTCATCTTCTTCCCCCTTTCAATTCTCCATAATCGGAATCAACCCGCTTCCGATTAGCTCAAAAATCTCGATCAGAACCATCAACTCTATAAAAAAAAATTATCCATTTCCCCCTTTTCTACAACCCTAATTAACCTTCTTTCTTACAATCTTTCACACATGGGTACTGATAGCTCGCCCAATTTCGAAGAAGGAACTGACATTTACTCGGCAATGGTATCGATTCCCCTTCTCAATTGTGTTATGATCTTCAATTTACATTAGTGGTTCTTGATTTGTAAAGTCGCATGCTTTCTGATCGGTTTGTCGTAATGACATGTGTATGCTCTTGATTCTTGATTTAGATTGGAATTTTGATGCTTTTTTTATTTGAAATGAGGGTTTTGGCGTGTGATGAGTGTTCTTTAACCTGACAGCATACACGATGATTGGTGTGATTGTGTAGGTGTTGATCAATTGCTGTTGTTATAGCTGTTTAAAGAAGAGTTGGTGGATTGTATGAATTGGGTTCTTATGAGTTTTAAAGTTATTGATGATCTTAACTTTTGATTATAGGTGCTTGTTTTATTGCTTATTGAGTTATTGGTGATTGTTGATAATACATTCACAATTGTGTTGTTGGTGAATTTAACTTTCTGATTGGTGTGGTTTTGAATCTGATATAGTAAATATGTTTCCTTTGTTCGGAATAGGTGCCGAGTGAAAGTGATTCGATGATGGGGAAGAGAAAAGAAATGTCGGGTCTTGAACTCGAAGGGAGCAGGAGGAAGAAAAAGAAGAAGCAAGGTGGTACGCCTCGTCCTGCTTGCTCTTGGGTACATTTTAGGTGATAAATAGATTTCTTTTTTTGTTTATCTTTTTGTTTTTTGCATTTAGTTGTGTTGGCTTTTGATCTATGGGTTATACTGAGATGTGATTGTGAATGATATTCTAGCCGGGAGTTCATTAAGGAGTACAGTGCTTCACATCCTGAATCCTCTGGTCTGAAAGTTGTAAGCATCATGGATCTGATTTAAATTGTCATGGCCTGATATTGTCTCGTTAAAAAAATTGCCAGTTGGAGTTGATTTTGATGTTAAATTTGTTTTCTTTTAGGCAACAAAAGCAGCCTCGGATGCCTGGAAAGTGATGACTCTTGAAGAAAAATCAAAATACACAAAACGTGCCCGTGAAGTATGGAATGACTACTTGAGTAATGCTCCTGCCCGTGAACCTAAACCTAGAAAGCAGGTGACACCATGGTGGTTTTCTCTCATGATGTGTCTGTTTGATGAAGTTTTACTGTTAGCTTTTTACTTATCACTTATGGGTTCCATAATGCAGGCCAACCTAGTCACTCGGTGTTCACCTGGTCGTTTAGTCAACGTCTTAAAGCACTTCACAGATGAGCAAAAGGAAGCCGTGAAAAGCATGGGATTTGGTAGTCTTCTTGATCTTAAATGTAGAACTCTGAGGCGTAGTTTATGCCTATGGTTGTTAGAAAGATTTAACACCATAAGGCGCAGCTTAGAGATTTGTGGTGAAAGAATTCCTTTATACCCTCGTGATGTTGAACTTGTGATGGGGTTATCTGCTAGTGGTAAGGAGGTGGTCAATTCAGGTCCTGATGACTTAGTTGCAGAATTGCGCCAAAAATACAACGCTTCAAATCGAGGAATTTCAGTTCGTTTTCTTGAAGAAAGATTGGGACAACCAGAGGCAGGAGAGGATTTTAAAAGAGCATTTTTGCTCTATGTTTTAGGGACACTTTTGTGTCCTACAGCAAGGCTAGATGTTAGCCCTTCATTTCTTCATCTTTTGACAGATATGGATTGTATCCATGAATACAATTGGGCAAAATTCTTGCTTGATAGGTTAGTTAGGGAGGTGTCTCGTTATCGTCAAGGGAAACAGCGCGCGGTTGGTGGTTGTCTTTTGTTTCTTCAGGTGAAATACAATGCTTTCTAAGTGTTTTGCTAATTGTTTTGTTGCAAGTTTTGTTTGGGAGATCTAAGACATGTTAACATTTCGCAGCTATTCTACTATGAGAGTGTTGCCATTGGAGGAACTTGTGAACTGGGCCCTGTTGTTGTTCCATGCTTATCCTCGTGGACAGAAGAAGCGATTTCTGAAAGAGAGAAACAGGAGAAAGAGCTTGGTGGGTATGGATGTGGAGAGGTAAGGCGTAGAATTGGGATGTATAGCGTCTTTTTGAAATGTTTTGTTATATATCTAACGGATCAAATCAAAAAAGTTTAGTTAAAAGGGGAGCAGGTCAAACGGGTTGAAAGTTACCTAGAGCCTAGTTTTTGTACATACAACCTTCTAAATCGTTTTCATATTAAGATTTGTATTTTTATTGTAAGAATATTGTTCATGTATTATTAAAAATGGAGCAAAAAGTGTATTGAGTCGACTCAATTAGACCTGGTAACTTTTGGCCCCTACTAACAGGCGACCCGTTTCAACCTGTAACCACTTTGACCCATCATTGAAACCCGCTCATCTTGTCATCTTTAATGTATATGTGTGAGTATATTTTTATGTACACATACACGTATCATATATTACTTGGTCTTTTGTTGCAAACAGCCCTTTTATTTTTTGCAAGAAAGATTGATTTTTGGACAAATTTTGGAATTTATATGCAAAAAAACCTTCCATACATGGCACCTTAATCTGTAATTTATAAATTTTGCAAAATTGTTTTATATGTTACTATCTTTTGGAATTTTGCTAGAACAAAAGTGTTTTTATAAACCCAATACATTGAACACTAAACCACTCAATATATCATTGTTCAAGTTTAAAGATTTTATCCATGTTCAGGTGATTTGCAAGGAGAGAGGTCTCGGGCTAGGGCTGTTAACTGACAGAGATCATGTTGATGTACTCCCACTAAGAGAGGTAGCTGCTAGAGTTAATCGTGGTACTCTGGTTCGACAGGATGAAAACCTGGTAAAAATATGAAATAATATTATGAAAGTGTTTTGAAAATAAAACAATAGTATGTTTAGAACTAAACTAATCTGACCTGATTTGAAACTGCAGCAGGATAATGTACCATTTTCTTACAAGAACAATAATACACCTCCTTTGCGAATCGACAACTATAGCTTCAAAACTCCATTAGAATATACAAACACAAATCCCCATGACAGTAGAGGCATGTACACGGGTCAATCCACATGCCCATGCCCTGTTCTGAACTGCAACTTCACAGGTTTATTTCAAGAATTATCAGATCATTTCAGCTCTAAACATTGGGACTCTGGTAGGCGTTTTCAGTACAATTCCCCGTTACCTGTATCATTAGGCATGGATGAAACGTTTCTTGTGCTTCAAGCAGAAGAAGACGGTGTTCTCTTCTTACTGAATAAAGGGACTGAAAATATTGGCCATACTGTTATGGTAACTTGTATTGGCCCGAGCAACAGTAATGAGCGGTTTCTGTACTGTCTTGTATCAGAAAGAGGAAACAGCTCATTAAAGTTAAAGTCATACACACAGACTCTACCGGGTCGGGTTGAAGGTATTCCTCCATCTGACTTTCTTTTAGTTCCTTTTGGGTACCTTAATTCCTCTGGGGAGCTGAATTTGGAGGTTTGTATATGGAACCCTTCAGATTTAGGTGAAGTTTGATACCAAAAGACTATTTTTTTCACGAGTTATTGGCTTTTCACACCATTTTACTTTGTTTTCTCTTGCAATCAAACCATCAATCTTGTAAAGATGCTAAAGTAAACGCTTTACGAGTGAGAAAAATGGGTGTTTTAAATATTTTTAAACATAAAAAATTTTAAACGATGGTGGTTAGTTTGTGAGAAGACAGGTATTCTGGTTAATAGATGTATTTGCTCTTTTTTTTCTTTTTTTTGGATTTAGGAAGTGTATGTAGTAGGGTTATGTTCAAGTGCTGCTTTCTTTGAGTTTTAATTTATATTTGTTTATGTTATAGTACAACATATATACTGTTGGAAGTTTTCTGAATATATAGATATTAAAGATTGCAATTTCTGGTCATATGGTTTGTTGTTAAAACCTTACCATTTTCTGTTCTTTTATATGTATATTTGGTGACTGAGTAAGAGTACCATGTTGGGTTAAACTTCGACTTTCTTGGTTACACCTAATAGGGGTGTGGCGAAAAGAGTAATGCTCGAGTTCCCTCAAGCTCAAACTCAGATCCTATAATTAAATAGAGCTTGAGCTCGGTTTATGAGTAAGCTTTAGCTCAACTCAGGATCGACTTGTTTATAATTTATTAATTATCTAATTATATTATATATATACATATATAATTATTTTTATTTGTATCTATAGTTATATGTATATATAGCATAGTATATATTATTTAGTTATGTTTATCATAATTCTATAAGATAAGTATGTAATTTTTTGTTGTATTTATAAAAAATATTATGTTAATAACATATTTGTATAAGCTTTCAAGCTTAGTTTAGTTCGTTGTATGAAGCTTGGGTTCGGGCTTGTGTGTTAAGCAAGGTTCAATGTAGGCTTGAGTTTGTTTAAGCTTAGATCAAGTGAGCCGCTCTTGAGTAGCTAACGAACGGCTCAGCTTGTTTACGTCTCTAATTACAAGTGTAGAGATCTGGAGATCCAAAAGGGCTATAGGATCTTTGAATTTTGAATCGAGTTTAAAAAGAAATAACCAGCATGAATAATTAATTTCATAAAACAATACACAAATAATTATAATTACTTAAAACATGGTAATTAGTTTCTTTAAATGGGACGGACCCTCCCTGGACCCCGCGAACGCGGGAGCTCTTTGCAGCACCAGGTACGCTCTTTATGGTAATTAGTTTCTCCATACAAGTATTTCGGTCTTTGATGATTTAAACAATATGGTTTTTTAAGAATTAAGAGTTCAAGCCCTTTGAAATCTCTTTTGCCAAGTTGCAGCTACTATTTTAAATTTCTTAATAGATAGCAATTGTCTGAAATTTTTTACTTCATTGGTAAACAAAACAATGCATGAATTTGAAAAGGCTTAAGTAAACTTTAGATGCCTAAAGACAACTTTCTGTATTACATTGTAGTATTACATATAATGTGTTTTAAATTTGATCCGTCTGTAGTCATATTCTTGATTTTAATTATTGGGATAATATAACTAGTGGTCGAAACTTGAAAGTGTTATCTACTGATATACAGTCACTTCTAGTCATATTCGTATAGTATAGTCAATTGTGATGTGTTATTTTCGTTTTATTTTGTATAGCTTTTCTTCTAATGGTAAATTATATATATTCTTATCGTCCCCTCGTGAACTATATCTTTATACAATTTGGTGATATCATCATTTTATAATTTATATCACAATCTTCTAAACCTTTCATGATAAATAAATAAAAAATTAGCATAATCAACCTAAAAAACTAGTTAATGATGGTTATTAATACTAAGCCTTAGTGATGACAGTACCTTGTATACAGAAGAGAAATAAGAATTGAGATGGATTTGATCTTACAACACACATAAAAAAAATTAAGTTAGGAAAACTTGTCCAATAAAAGAGCTAATATTAATACCTAAAGAAGACTATAAAAGGGTGTGAGAAGACATAATGAGTAAAAAAAGTCATAAAAAATTATATCTCACAATCTAAATCGAATTTTAAAAAAGTAATTCCGACCTTTTGTTACTCTAGCCGTCATCACTAAGAAAAAAATACAAAATAAATTGAAAATAAAAAAAATAAAAAATTAATGTTTTTTTATTGTGTCATTTATAAAAGACACAATGACATCATTGTGTCATTATGAAAAACACGTCATTGTGTCATAAAAAGACACAATGAAATTTTTATTTATAATTTTTTTATTCTTTTTCTAAAAGAGGACGACGAGAGGAACAGAGACTCTAAAATTCTTTTTTGAAATTCGATTTAAATTATGAGATATAATTTTTTTGTAATTTTTTTAACCTAATTGTATTCTCACACTTTGTAGTAAAAATACACTTTATAGAATAACATTATCCGTAAAAAGACTGCGTTAACCATTCTCTCTCTTCAAGGTCGTGTTAAACATATTCTCTCCACCACTTTACTTATTGTTTCGTTATATTTGTTATATGCCTTCTTTTTAGACTAAAAGATGAAATTGATTTTTTACCTTAAATGTTTTTATACTACATTTATAAACCGATTAAAAAAATCTAGGACAAATAATAATTAGTTTTCCACTAAAACGTTCTGTAAAAAAGACTGATTTGCCAAAATAAATTAAAACAGAAACATATATAATGACTTAAAAAGAATAATACAAAACGTTTTCTTCTTTTTCTTTTACGGCTGATCCATTATGATAAGACGTTTTTTTCTGAATGACTTACCGAGACATCCCTTCAGATAAATCGACACCCCCTACATGACGCGTACTGGTCCATACGCGATGTATAGGGTCGAATACATTGAAAACGAGAAAAATTCAGGGGGCTGTCAGAGAGCTATACGCCTCATATAGCTTTATACGACCCCCCCTATACGACACATATAGGGTATACGACGCATATAACAAATTTCGACACCGACTACGAGAAAAAATTCAGGGAGCTGTCAAAGGGGTTATACGCACAGTATAGGGCTATACAACCCCTCATACGACGTGTATGGAGCTATACGACCCGTATAAAAATTTTAGGGTGTTATTTTATAATTTTGAGATATTATATATCCACATCCTATAAAAACGTTTTTTTTCTAATTCATTATGAAAAAAATATTGTTTTAGAAAAAAGAAAAAAAAAGAACGATTAGATTGATGTGTGACTAGAGAAGGTAAACCAAGAAACAGATACTTTCAGCCCTCTCCTAGATATAATCATGGTTTTCACGACCGGATCGGACCGGCCGGTCCGATCGGGGATCGGTCCGGTGGCCGGTTCGGTCAGCTATCGTTCGGTTTGATCTGGTTGAACCGGCCGGTTCGTCCCGAACCTATGGTCGGACCGGGGAACCAGACCGGTTTGGACCGGATTTTGGTATATATATATATATATATATATATATATTTATTTTTTAGGTAAAAGCGAGTTGTTAAACCATAAATTAGTGCGTTAGATATACAAATATAGTTAAGTTTTATATATAACTATAAAATACATATATAAATTAATTATATTTGATTATATATAACTATATATATAATATACTATGTATATAATTATGACGTCATCCGGTTCTTAAATCCGGTCCGACCGACCCGACCACCAAACCAGTAAGACGTCCGGTTCGATGTTCGATCCGAATGTGAAAACATTGGATATAGTATAAGAGAAATAAAGTACAAATTCAAGTCTCCCAAATATAACCATTTTACAATAAAAAAACAAACCATCAAATTTAAATTGTCTACTATATTGCCCACATCCATTACCTTTAAAATAAATTATATATA
>BJCN01327564.1:0-15466 GCA_018326445.1 Flaveria brownii
TCGGGTGATGGCCGGTGGGTGGTGCTCGGGTGATGGCCGGTGGGTGGTGCTCGGGTGGTGGCAGGCGGCGATCGAGAGAGAAAGGTGGATGGAGGGAAAGGGGGAAATGTGGAGGGAAGTCGACGGGGGGCTGTATATTTTTAACCAATAGCAGCGACATATCGCCGCTAATAGTGTCGCTGCTATTGGTTAAGTACGATCAATCCCCGACCGTTAGATCTATTGCACGATCAACGGTCAGATCTGATTGAAAAAAGTGGAAACAAATTCCTAATCAATAGCGGCGACAAGTCGCCGCTAATAGTGTCGCCGGTATTAATGTCGTCGCTATTAAGTCTGTCGCCGCTAATAGCGTCGCCGCTATTAATGGTATTTCTTGTAGTGAAAGGGGAAATTTAATAAGGGGGAACGTTATCAATTTTAACACTCAACCTAATTTTGATTAGAAAAGATAAGTGTTAACATGTTAATACTTTTTAATTTTTAGTTTTCATAAACTTTGATTTGATTTTTTTTTCATATTATTAATCATGACTTATTGAATAAAATATTAGAGTTTTTGTTCCATGTTATAATTATATAATTTATATGTACTTCGTGAATAAAGACGGTTGAATAAGACGAGTTTCTCCCTGCTTACAACCTCTGTTTATTTCACGTTATTATTCTAATTTATTAAAAAAACAATTAATCGTGACCTAATTAGTGAATAAATATCGTTAAAATAAGACGAGCTTCTTCCTATTTTCTTCATCTGTTTAATTATTTAATGTTATAAATAAAATATGACGTATATCAAGGGTAAAATTATACGTTAAAGGCAGCTAATTTTAAGAGTGTAAAAAGACATAATGATGTGAGAAAATACACAGTAAAAACAATTACGAGTAATAAGATATAACGATGAGCATTATAATCCACAATAAACTAGAAACACAAAGTTTATAAAATCCATGCCAAAAACCTAAAAGTTAAACCCTAAAAGCTAAGATTGTTAAGTTCGACGAGTGGTTTATTTGAATGAGTTCAATTAGAGCCCGTTTAACTCATTTTACAAGTGGTTAAAATGTCATTTTTGAACTTATTAGATTAATAATACTTTTATCTGAACCTCACACACATGTATATAATCAACTAAATTAGTATCACGTATATTACACGGGTTAAATTAATAAAATATTAAATAGTTATTAATAAACAGTAATGAATTATAAAACGATCTTCTGATATAAAATATGATTGACATTACGTACGAGTGATAAAAAGACGATATCATTTTTTAAACTTTTGTTTATTTTTTTTTCAAAAAAAAAGTTGGTTTTAAACAAATAGCATTTGTATAAAAATCTATTTTTTTTTTAATTTCATAAAAAATATATTTGATATGAAAAGAGTTAAATAATACCATTTATAGTTACTGTGATATTTATTAGGAGCTCTATAATTGTGACAACTAATTTAATAACTAGATATATTAGTAATATTTTTATGATGAGAATCCTAAACAATAAAATGTTGCTAAATAGATAGATTTATAGTTAAATAATACCATTTATAGTTAAATAACCTTGTTTTATTAGTATAGATAGATAGATTATTTGACAACTAACTAGATGTATTATCTTTACCTAATTTAGTAATTATCTATAATTATTTTATTTGAGGGAAAGGACGTCTAAAAATGTTGCTAAAGGTGACCAAAGAAATATTTTTTATGATGAGAATCCTAAACAATAAAGTGAACACACGAATTTTATTTTAGTTTGCTACGTGTATTTTATTAACGTATATTTTCTGAAAATTTGCATGCAAAAGTTCTATTTAGTTAATTTGATTTAATGACCGTGAAATTGGGCGTGTTTTAAGTTTCAATAACGTTATAAAAGTTCTATTATGTTATTTCAATTTCTAAAAAGTAGCCTGGTTATTTATTTGGGGACATTGATTATTATAACATTATCGGTGTCCCAAAATATTGCCAGATCATTTTCTAGGTTATAGTAATATGTGTATATGTAGTTGCAAGTGAATCAAGAGCATATTCGATCAGATGTTGTTATCCAAGGGATTAACCTTTAGCCAGTTTTACTCTTCTTGTTTGATGGTTACAAGGTTGATCACTAAGGGTTATAGGAATCTTTTAAAATTTTATATTGCTTCTGCTATATTTATGTTATCATATCAAACCCTACATATAAATGAAGCCACATTTGCACTTTATTTTATCAACAAGCAATCTCTTATATAATTAAAGGAGCCCCTTTTTCCCAAACAAATTACCCTAGAGCAGCTGAAAATAACCTGAAGAGAAATGGGGCCATCCTCATTACAAATAGGTACTACAAGAACATGGAATCGTGTACACTATAGGTAACTAAAGGACACGAACTTTTGAATTTTTTATTCATAAAGCGACCAATAGCACATTATATAACTTATTCATATCAGAGTAATGAAAATAAATGTGGGAGTCAATATTTTATATAGTTAGTTGTCAAATAATTGATTATATACAATGAGACGCTGCAATGGCTTTTGACAAAATATATGAGACAACCTTTAGTAATAATATAATTTTCAAACTGAATGATCTTAGCTTGCACCGTGTGGTATAATTTCTTGACAGACAAATTAATTAAATAATAAATTTATCATGGTTGGCAATATTAAATCATTCTACAATGCACAATGTAATTGATGGATTGATGAACAAATGTGTACTGTACTATCTCCAATCCTTGTTTATTTTTTATTTATTTAGTTGTAATTTTATTATTTTAAATCACAAACTTAGACAAATTTATTAAATTATACCCCTAAATCTATATCATTGGGCCAGAATCATCACCATTTGAAAGAGAAAACACGACATTGTGTATACCATTACCATATTTTTTGGAGGTGAGACTAGTGAGCAACTAGAGTCAGGGAGTTCATACCAATAAAAATTTTACAAGATTACAATTTTCTAAAATATCAATTTTAAAACAAGTATGTAAGCTTGGTTTTCGAAGACCTCATAGTTATTTTCATAACAAAATATAATTCTTAAAGTTCAAACATTCATTTATCAGAAGAGCGAAATTTTAAAAGTCATTATATTATCATTTTTCTTTAATCATGACATCAAAGTATTTTATTAAATATAAACTATCAAATGATGCCAGTCTTAAAATATTTTAGGTTAACTCTTAATATATGACCAGCTGTCATTTTTATTACTGGAGCTAATAAACATATAAAAAAACATTACTGGGTGAGTAATATTTTTAACTTTAACATAATGTTTTATCATATCAGACTTTATCATACTATATTAAGTAACAAATATATACACTATCATACTTTAACTTTACCGGTCACTTTAGTTTTAATTATTTTTTTAGTAATACTTTAACTTACTTTAGCAAGTAATTTACTTTAATACATATATATATATATATATATATATATATATAGCATTATTTTATTTTTATCTTTATCTTCTACAAGTATAGAGATTTTTTAACCGGTGAACTAACAAAAAGTGTAAAGTTCCTATAGGTTAGTTTATTACATAAGGTATGACTCCTATCAAAGAGTGAGCATGCATAATAAAAATACTCCTATCAAGTTAGTACGCATAAGACATGACTTTTATCATGTGAATATACACAAAGCATGATTTCTATAAGATGAGTATGTGCGAGAAATAACTCTTTTATAAGGTGACAATACATATGTAAATTTCTTTAGGAGAACTTGCAAGAGTTTATACTTGAGCTTTCACATATGATCGATAGTTTGTGCCCACCTTATCATTCTTTACTTTCATTGTCACCAACTATGTAATTCTTGATCTCTTTAGCTTTACTATAACTGATTATACTTCAATGATTCATCATATGACACTATATTGTAACTCTTTGATCTTTATTCTTAATGTTTATTGTACATTCATTCACATATCATGTCTTTAAATACATAGATTTAAACATTTTAGATACAAGTACTACATCTTTAAAATTGGAAAAACTATAGTAAACATTGACTAAGTATTAGGTGATGTAAAAGGAGAAGTCAATTAAAAACGAAGTAATTTGGTGCATAGGTTTTATATGGGTATGCGAGGTCTATCACACTTGTAGAGGTTTCATTCTCAAATTTGTCCAAATAACCTAAGTTGGAGGCACAACTATGTTACGGAGGTTCCATTCTCAAATATGTCCAAGTAACTTGAGATTTAGATGTACAAATCAATTATAGAGGTTCCATTCTAAAATCAGGCCAATTATCATGATACATGAAGGCATAACTTAGTTATGAAGGTTCCATTTTCAAGTTTATCTATGTATCATGAGTTGTGTAGGTGCAACTTATATACAAAGCCTTTATTTGAAACGAAGGCTGTATATCAACACTGTTTAAGTCTCGAGGGATGCAAGGGCTATACATCACTTATGATGGTGTTGCACTTTCTCATTCATCACCAACTTTTAGTTACAAAGGTCATACTTTCAATTATGAAGGTTATATCGTCAGTTACACTTTATTATTTGTCAACGACTTTCAGTTGCATGGGTTATACTATTAGTTGCAAAGGCCATACTACTGATTACAGAAGGACTTGGCACCTATTCTTCAATTGCTTTAACAATTTTAACATCATAGTTATAATACAATAACATATCAAACGACTATCTTTTTTAGGTTTATCATGTATTAGTACCATTATGCAAGAACATACATGCATAACACTATAAAACCTTTTTCATTTATCATATGAGTCCAAACTTAATGTTTAAAAATCTATTAAACTTCCCAACACTATCACATAAGCATACTAGCGTGAAAAAATAAAACATATAAAGTTTTGAGGATTTAGAACGAATCTTTAATAAATAAATCAAACAAACCTCAGAATTGGAGGTTTTCCTTTTAATTATTTTTATCTCCTTAACAATCATCACGTTACGTATTTAACCTAGCTACAACTTTAAAATTGAGTTTTCTTTTCAAAAGTTTATGGTGTTACAAGGTAGCCCGACCTACACATCTCCTTCAAGACAACCTTTATGCTTCACTTAATGTAAGTCTTGCTTCCAATCTCCTTAAACAAATCTTCTTGTGCAAATTGATTTCCCCATGGTCTTTTAACTATAGTATTATCTAACAACAACCATATTAAAGATTCCTTTGATTTTAAAATTACAATTTAGTTATCATTACTTGCAAAATTTATTTAGTAATAAATTAATAACAAGGTTTCTATATTCTTGTGACATACAATTATAACTGTATCTCATTTAAAACTTATTTAGCATATAATAATTAAGTTATTTGTTTGTACTTGATGGCCGGGCAAATTAATATATAGTACCGAAATGAGTTTGAACCCTAAAAACAAAAGACCGGTCAGGTGTTACTGTTGCTCACAAAAGTGGTTTTGTTCTTTCTTTTTCTCCACTCATTTGATTACCCCTCAGTTTTCCATCTGCCCCCACCCCCCTTCAATTCTCTCTCTCACTTACTCTATTCTTTAAACATATATTAATTTCCTCCATTACCATTACCATCTTTCTTTATTATTCTTCATCATCATCATCATCATCTCTTTCTTCTTGTTTCTCTCCCCCCTCCCTGATCTCTCCATCTATATCTACAACATTATTATTACTATCATCGATCATGTCAAACGCCTTAGACCTCAGCTCCTCTTCCAACCCTTTCTCCCTGCAAAACCGCCCGGACCTCCACCTGCAAATCCCTCCGGACAACGAAGACGACAACCAACAGCACACACCCGGCTCCGGCTCCGGCTCCGGCGACGTCGTGGGCCGCCGCCCCCGAGGCCGACCTCCAGGGTCCAAGAACAAGCCGAAGCCGCCGGTGATCATCACCAGAGAAAGCGCCAACACCCTCAGAGCTCACATCCTTGAGATCAGCAACGGCTGTGATGTCTTCGACTCCATCGCCACCTACGCTAGAAAGCGTCAGCGGGGGATTTGTATAGTCAGCGGCACCGGGACGGTCAACAACGTCACCCTACGGCAGCCCGCAGCCGCCGGATCTGTGCTCACGCTTCATGGTCGGTTTGAAATACTCTCGCTTTCGGGCTCTTTCTTGCCGCCGCCGGCTCCGCCGGGGGCTACCAGTTTGACTATCTACTTGGCCGGTGGGCAAGGGCAGGTGGTCGGTGGGAATGTGGTCGGAGCTCTGATCGCCTCCGGACCGGTGATTGTTATTGCAGCTTCTTTCACCAACGTGGCGTATGAGCGGCTGCCGCTGGACGATCAGGAGGAGGCGGCCGGCGGTGGCGGAGGAGGAGACGGTGGCGATGGGAACGGTGGAGGAGGAGGAGGAGTGTTTCCGGTTGACCCTTCGTCGATGGGTTTACCTTTTTTTAACGTACCACCGGGTAACGTGCAGTTACCCGTGGAGGGTGGGGGTTGGGCCGCGGGCAACATGACGACCCGCGGCCCCTTCTGATCGACCGACTCAATTAAAACAAGTGTGTTCTCGTCGGTACGTAACAGATCCTTGAATCATGTACAATAACCTCCCTTCCCTTCCCTTCTATCTATTTTGCATTTCAACCTAGATGATATGCATGATATGATTGCTCTTTTGAATCCATTTAGCTTTCTAAAGATTAATTGAATTCAGCTGATGCTATTGTATGTGCTGAACGCATTGCACACGTTAATTTGTTATGATCATCAGTATCGGTACCAACATCGATCAGTTATATATGTTAGTTTGTTATTTATCCATCTTTGAGATAATGAAAGTAGGCAAGGAGATCATTTGTTTATAGCTTCAGAAATTGTGTAAAAGAGTCTTTCTTTCTACCTAGTCTTCATCTTTTGATTTTTAGGGTTATTTTAAGCATTGAGTAATTAACTGGTTCATTTCAATGTCTTTATTAATTAGTTTTTAACACAATCTTATTTCATCCACTTGACTTTAAATTTCTGTTTTATTATACACTTTAAAAAATATACATATAAAGTTCAAGTTGGACACTATATATATTCATCTAATCTTCTATATTTTTTAGTTAAAAAATAATAAAAATATTCATTAGTTATTGACCAGGACAACGTTAGTTACTACAATCGATATTAATTAGAACACGGACGTCTTATCTGGAGTTAAGTAAATACTAGATGTGTAATCAATATGTCTATTCAAAAGAATCATTAGCTCCATCACAATTACCTAGTTCTATGTTATTTTAATTAGTGCCGTAATTAGTATTTTGATCTTCAAAAACTGTCAGATGATGTTGTTTATTTATTTATATTTTGAAATTAGCTTAACTACCACACCTTCTAATTAAACACGCCTCTTGTGGGATAGATCCCGGGATCTCAACGAGAGACTTGTGCCTATAGCATGCACGTTTTGTTTATTTGGTTTCAATCGTTTCATCCCAGTAGTTAATTAGAGACCTATTTCATGTATTAATTTTTGCATAAATTAACAAATCAAAAGGCTTTACATAGAGTTTAGTGCAGTTCTAGTTATTAGTTACACAAACTAGTATAATTTAATTCCAAGGCATTATTGTTGTTGGTGTACTATGTCTAAACTATTGTTTATCATCTACTGCAGATTGAAACAACATAAAAATTAAGGACATTTATTAACTCAAAAGATGCATGATTGCATTGAGGTTCTATCTAGTGTACTTCCATCTTGTACTCTACAACTAAATTAACATATATATTGATCTAATGTTCCCATGCATTGCCGCATTATGTTTAAGCAACATAGTTGTGCATGTATGATGTTTTTAATTAGCAAATTGTTTAGATAAGAACATTTCCATCGTGGCACTACGTTGTCATATGTGACCAATATTGTGGTAGACTCGTAGAGTTCGAGAGGCTACAGATGGGAAGACAAAGGTACTGCTTGGTCCGTGAGTTCTTCTGTTTGAGATGTTCTTACAATGATGCTTCCTTAATTACCTCAATCTTCAAGGTATAGGTTTTTGTGCGACTACCAAAAGCCTATTCGATGACACTGACCCGAAAACAATATTTTGCTGTTTGCTGAGTGACTAGATCAGCATGACCACAGGTACATATTTTTAATGAACGTCACATAAACTAGTAATTCTAGTGGATGCAAGGGAAATCTATGTGTCTATCAAGGAGGTAAAATTGCTTCTGTTAGATTCTGAATAATTGAATAGTCTATACATAAAATAATAGTTGAACTCCTTTGATAATAATCATTTGGATACAGAAGTTTCCACAGACAAAAATAGTTGTGAGAAATCATAGATCCCCAGCTGTATGAACGGCTGAATTATAACTGAAAATGGCAGAAAGATAGCCAAAGGTGAATTGTTGATGGAGCATATGCATTCATCTAATCAAGATAAGAGCCTAGCTAGATCGATTATTATAACGTATTAGTAATAACAGTATTTTATTGAATAAGTCCTGTAGCTAGTTGTCATTTAATGAATAGATCATTTATATGAATAAAGATTAGGATCTAGAGTTATGTTACAAATAATTTACATTGGGAGGAATTTTGTACTTGTAGGACAATTGTCATAAATAGAGAGTGAGGTTTGAATTATGTTTTTATATTTGATGTTGGTATATGATTATGTATGAACTGGGAATCAACAACGCAAGCTACTGTGATATATATAAAAGAATACATAGTTTTCATGAGGAAAAAACAATTTTTTTCGTCTAAAGCAATTCATAGTTTAAAAGAATACATCATATGTAATATTTGATCTATCAAGTTTTTGATTGTTTGACATACACATAACCATCATGATAATATTCTCTTAAGGACAGAAAAAAAAACAGTACGTTGTGGTTTACAATTGATAGTTTCATGCTTCATTTTAGAATATTGGCACCAGGAAAAATAAAGATAACACTCCGTATTTTATGGGAACTATTATGACTCTTTTTATTGATATAAATAGCAAAATATCACGCCTAAAAATCTATACAATGATCCTCTTTTATACTATTTCTCACCTTAATTAGTATGAAATCACAGCTTAAATATAGTTGGAATGACAACCGTTCACAATCAAAACATTCAATACTTTTTCTAATATTTATCTTTACTAACATATACTACATGCTAACTAATTTCACCCTTATCTTGCTTAGTTTAGCCGAATACACGCTTATAAATCAAGATTAAATTTCTAACATTTCAAGCTTTTCATTCTTCATATAGATGGATTTTAATTAAACTAGTATACCTCACCACACTGTCACATTAGTAAAGGCCGGGTTAGAACGAAGCTTAACCCGATGGAACATTAAATCTTTTTATTATTATTAGTTCAATTATAATACACAGACGTCAAACACATGTAATATCATTTATTATCATTAGCTAATGTTATAAATATTAATGACAAATAACCCCAACTAACCTTCTTTCCTAACTTTTTTGATGTGTCCAATGCTCCTATCTCTTATATGAAAAGTATTGCTCTTCAGTAACAAAAAAATTGTAAAACTGAAGATACAATTATCAAGTTCTACTAAGTGACTCTATTGTGTTAATTGTTAGAGCCTAGGCCCTCTAAATTATTCGGGACCCCAAACTTTTTGTTTTAAATACACACCTAGATAATCCATATATCTTGTTTTAACTATGAAAATATCTAATTGAATATGCATACCATCATTTAACAAAAAAAAAATTAAGCCTGCTTTTACTATAGATTGTTCAATCATATTTTTCTAATCCATTTTTAACAACCTTCACAAAATATCCTAAGATCAATCATTGTTTATAACGATGTCCGTTAGAAAAAGGTTGCAGGTACTTATTTTGCCTTAGAACCTTAAAACATAAACATATATGTAAAATCTAGGTGTCTACTTGAAAGGATTACAATAAGATCTCATTTCACCACCCATGAAATGAATGATGATTGAAATGGTAAAAACTATCACATGCACAAGTCAAAATCTAATACACAATCATATAAATAAAATATTCTATTATTAATCACTAATTGCTTACAAGCTTTGCCAAATATAAAATATGACAAGTATTATAAAATACAAAAAAAAACCCATCTATTTATACTAAAACAAAACTTCTCATCCCAAGCATCAAGTTTTCACCCTCAAATGTTTTCGCACAACTCTAACTTCTCGCATATATCACCACGTCTTCGCATAAAGTAAATCTGATTTCCTGAGCTTCTAGATTTAACCTTTACAATCTCCCATAGGCTCGATGAATTAATTCTATTAGAAGTTCACATCATCATATTTATACTTTGTCAAAAGCATACATCACCTTTTCCAATGCTTTGTTGATTAACCAGCTAAACAGAGATGCAATGAAATATACAGACTCATCAACTTAAATTGGATGTACTTGCAGCTTCCTCAAATCAACTTTACCAAACTTTAACAAATTAATCAAATTTACTCGAAGGTCTTCCGAAGCCAAAAACCAAATCTTTCGAAGCCAAAGATGAAGTCTTTTGAAGCTTCAAATACAGAGTGTTCCGAAGCTTCAAAGACAAAGTCTTCCGAAGGTTCAAAGACAAAGTCTTCTGAAGCCAAAAGAATGAAGACTGTTTTCTTCTAAATACAGAGAATATACGTTTTCTTTGATCTCCTTTTGACAGAAAGCTAAACAACTTTCCGCTGTCACTCTGAAGACTCACCAACTTATATAAGTAGGTGAAAAGTTCCATGCTTTTGTCAACTTTATATTATGGTCTGTGGTTTGTAACTTTCTATTTTATACCTTTTATCATTTTTCTAATATATTAGGATGTGAGCTATGACATGTCATAGTCACAAGTCAAAAGGCAATCTGCCTTTTGACTATATATTGATCTTGATGTATAGATTAGTGTTTCCAGCTGGCTTTCCAAGTATAGCAGGCTGTAGAATGTAGTATAATGTATCTCAGGTTCTTGTATTTATCTTTATACTTTGTAACACTTGTAATATAACTTAAGAGTAATATACAACATTCTTGAAAACCATACTTATCTTTTTCTTGTTCTGTCTTTTACTTGTGTTGTTAGTATCATTTACTTAAACCCAGTTCCTTATTTGATTCGTTAAGTGTTTTAACACTCTCTTCATTATGAGACTGACTGTATTGAACATCCCTTAAACGGTCCTGCGATTGGTATCAGAGCATTTTAGGCTCTTGATTGTAAGATCTCACCATCTTAAATTCCTTCAGTTTCATAAAACATGTAACAACTCAAATGACAGCTCTTACAAAGGCTAATATGAAAACCGGTACCATGACAAAGTCTCCACTGATCACTCCTGATGACTTTGATACTTAGTGCCAAAGAATAGAAGGCATCTTCAAGTCTCAAGACTCCAGGATGTGGGGATCTGTTGTGTCAGGATCTCCTATACCATGCACTTATTCAACTGCTGCTGGTGGTGGTATGGTACCAAAGGAAGTGGCTGACTACTCTAAAGAAGACTAGAAGAAGATTGATATAGATCAGAAAGCCATGGCCGCCCTCCCAAATGCTCTTCTAAACTCTATCTACAAAGGCTTCAAGAAGTGCAAGACTGCTAAACAACTATGGGATGCACTAAGGCTGATATATGAGGGGTCAAATGAAGCAAAAGAAAACAAGAAAGACCTCTTGAAATAGCAGTTTAAGAACTTCACCTTTAAGAAAGGTGAAACCATGACTCAACAATACTTCAAGTATATTGAGATTGTGTCTACTCTAATGGAAGTTGGAGTAACTCTTGAGAACAGGGATATTGTGAGGAAGTTCACGTCCTCTCTTCCCAAACAATGGACACACTATTGTGTGGTCATTAAGAGGACTAAATACCTCAAGAACCTCACTCTCACTGAGTTGTATGATATCCTTAGTGGATACCAGATGGAGATGAGTATGCAAAATCCATCTGGGAACTCCAACAATCAGCAGAGTTCAGCCCTTCATATAATTGAAAAGGATTGCAGAGAACCATAACATCATCTCATCTTCTTCCCTAAAAACTCACAAAATGGTCCTTTCTTCGCATTCCTGGAGATACCAAGGGAGAGCTACATCCAAGGAAGCCTATTCCAATAGATAAGCTCTTCTCAAGCCTTTGTGTTTACTGATGAAAGAATTGATAACTTTCTCTTCGTCCTTGAAGACTTGGACTGCATCAATCCATATGATCTGGAGTACATGGAGATAGTCTAGCAGATGGCTCTTTTCTAAGAGAATAGGGAGGAAGTTTCCCAACAATGAAACTAGTGAAAAGTTTAGGCTGGACAAAAGCAAAGTGAAGTGTTACAACTGTAACCGAATAGGAGATTTGCTAGAGAGAGCAATGCACTAAGAACAAATGGTGGTCAAACACAAACCAGACCAAACTACACTAATGGAGCTCCACAAACTAAAAAGCCCAAGCAGCAAGCTATAGTTGCTATTGAAGAAGGATGTTTTGATTGGAGGTTTCAGGTTGAAGATACATCTCCAAACCAAGCACTGATGACTGATTATGAAGAAGCCAAGGTATTGGAACATCTTTGTACCCCTGAATGTATTGCTAAAGTTAACAAATATAGGTCCAATAACTTGAAAATGAGATCTGATCTTGAGTCCTTAAACATATTAAAAGCTGGTTTTAAAAGAGCTGAAAATAATTATAAACTAAATATAGAAGATCAGAGAAAACCATTTCTACTCTTAAGCATGAACACACCAACTACAGGACTCAAATCAAAGATCTTATTACCAAGTTAACTGAAGCCAAGGCTGAGCTTATGATCAGTAAAGCCAAGGTAGAAAAATGTGTTCTTGAAAAAGAGACCTTCAAGAACATAATATCCTCATCCTTGCATGCAAAAATTTATTACCAGAATAAGCATGGACTGGAATATACTATAATAGCTCATCCATACACATTACTATTTGTAGCATCTTTAAGGTGTGAAAGTTGTCAAGATGAGCTTCCCCTTAAGAAGAGGATGAAGAGGAGATAGTGAATGATCGATCTGAAATGAGTGAAGAAGATCATCCTAAGAAGGGTCATTATTCTCCTGAGGAGAGGAAATGACTAGGGATGACAAAGTCTAAGAGGAAGAACTTGATCAGAGTAGCCAAAAGAAGATCAAAGAAGGCTCAAGAGATCAAGGACACTTTCAATTCCAAGCTGAAATAAGTCTTTATATCTGTAGGGTTTGAAGTAGTGAAGACTGAAGACTCAGCTATGGACTCTTGTACCAGGAGTTCAAGTTCATGTCCAAACCATCCCTATGAAGAAAAAAAGACTGATCAAGCTGTGCACCATTGCTACATAACCTGAACCATCTAGTTCCAAGAGCAAGCCTCACCCTAAGAAGCCTGCTACATCATCACATTAGTGGGAATATAAGCAGAAATGTCTCCCGATTGGGTTTCAACTATTGGTAAAGCGGTCATACTTCCTTCACCTAAAGAAGAACTTAATTTAGTAGCTCTTTCCAAAAGGCGTGAATGTAAATAAAAAACATCCCCTTAAGAAGATGAATATGGAAGCAAAAGTGATCAAGTTTAGTTTTCTATTCAAAAGAAGACTCTTAGAAGGATGCCAATTTATTGCATCATGTGTGGTAGTATTTCTCATCTTGCCATGGGTTGCCTTTACAATCTCAAAAGTGCTATCCACATGACCAATAAGAAAACTTCTAAGAAGAAGAAGAAGAAGAAGATAGCTTCAGAAGGAAAGTATTTTCCTTTAGGAAGCTTCAAAGTGAAGAAGAAGACAAGTGAAAACTTGACTTCGGAAGAAAAGTTGGTCTCGGAAGAAAGAAATGCTTTCGAAGTACTGAAGCCTGCTATAGTGAAAGCAATATCTTCTGAGGTCTAGCCTCCAAAACTTCCAAAGTTTTCAAAACTTTCAAAGTGTTGAAGGTTAAGTCTAATATTCCAAAGATGGTGTGGAAGATAAAGGAAGACCATGTGACTGAAAGTTCTTCATAAAAAACTGCAGATGATCCTCAAAGCTTGAATATAGTATCAATTATTATTGCATTATCTTTAATTCAGATGCTGGACTATGGATTAAACTTCAAGGAGAATCCAATCCATATAGACAACAACAGTGCTATCTCTATCATAAAGAATCATGTACGACACTTAAGGATAAAACATATCAACATCAAGTATTATTTAATTAGAGATAATTATGAAAATGGATTGATAAAACTAGTCAAAGTTAACACAAATGAACAATATGCTGATATGTTCATAAAGGCTTTTGATGAACAGAGATTTAAATATCTGGTATCAGCTATTAGGATGATTAACTTTGAGTATATTTACTTAAACTTAACTCAGGACTATTTGTAAAACATGTGTGTCCTAAGTTGTCTATATTATCACCTATATAATCCCAGTTTACTCTGAAAGAAAATTTTTTAAATGATATTCCTTAAAATTTTGAAAATTTTAGATATATTTTCTCTCGAAAGACATTAAGTTGTCTTCAGAAGAACATTAAGTCTTCAAATCAGATAACTAATCATAAAAGATTTACCTTTGGAAGAAATTTTGAAAGGTCTTCTGAAGCTTAAATATGATTTTAAGTACTTATATATTTTGGAAGAAAAATTTTCATCCAAAAGCAATTAAGTCTTGGAAGATTTATTCCATTGTGAATAAAACTTTCTAGTTTTAATCTCTTCCGAAACCAAATATGCCTTAGAAGTGAAAATACTCTAAGTATTTTTCTTCCGAAGCAAAATTTTCAAAAAAGCTCCAAAATATCTTCTGAAGTCAAATTGGCTTCGGAAGTTTTTATAAAACTTCTGAAGACAAATTACTTTCGGATGATTTTTGACATCCAAGAAATCTAACTTTTTGGGCATTTTTTCAAAGGTGGTACCGACATTCGGATTTCAAAGTTTATCCTTTTGTATTAACTTTGTCTCAAGTCCATTTCATATATATATTCTCAACTATTCCCCCTCTTTCACTATCTTCTTCATCTACAAAATTCTCTAACCTAAATTCATCCCCAAACCGCCTCTCTTTTTACCTTTTTCATCATAAACCTACTCATAACTAGCCAACCCTGATCCTAGAAACCAACCTGATTTCTCCATGCATTTACACAGGCAACACAACCAGTTTGCTCTGTTGAACTCTGAGAAAGATCCTGGTTTTTTAGAGGTTTGTTGATTCTTGACTCTATCCAACTTCTTTAACTCCTTAACATAGATCCTCCATTTTATGAAGATCAACTATTGGAGTTTTAGAGCACCAGCTAAGAGGTCACTATGGATAGGAAGAAAGCACTATCTGCCACAGTACAGGGGAGGACAATCTTCATCACTCCAGCCTACATTAACCCTTATCTTAGGCTGGATGATGTAGAAGGTGACTTAACCTTCGCAAAGTTTGTTGTCAACCAGTCTTTCAGGCAGATGGGTTATGTAGGTGATTACTCTGTAAGAACCCTTAAAAATGGGAAGGTCTTCTTTCAGTGGAAGTACATCCTCC